>JBCAUF010557900.1:0-12486 GCA_038406115.1 Haemulon aurolineatum | reverse complement strand
TCAAGGAAGCCAAACAAAATGCTGCTCAGCTGGCCTGGTCTGCTCTTCAAGAACAGTCAGACTGGGACAGTAAGGTATTGATATTTTCTGTTGTTTTAATCTGATAAATTATGCTTTTTAGTATGTCACATAGTAGATTGTTAACAAGCTTGTTGCACGTTTCCTGAGCCTTTGACTTCCATTTCAAGTCATTTCTTTTTTCTTGAGCCACCATGTCAAATCAAAATGTTTCTACATTTGTGTCACATACTGTACATCTGCATAATTTCTGAAATCAGCAACAGGCCAGCCATATATTGAAATTGTTTATTTGGAAGTTAGAACCAAGATGAGGGTTATAGTAATTGTAAGTCCATTGGAAATGTAATTTTCTGTAACACACACGTAGATAATTAGATAAACTTGCCACTCTGGCAGTCATTAAAAGGAATCAGTCCTTATAAAACATGTTACTATGTAACAACAGAACTCTCTTTTGTGCTTTCAGGAGTCTTACTCTGCAGCTGTATCCGATGATAGTACCCCAGCCAGACGGCCCGCAACACCAAGCACACCGTAAGGCAGTGACTGAGGAGCACAACAGATTGCTAAGTGTGATTGCCGAAAATATTTCACTTATGTGTCTCATTGTATTCTCTAAGGGCGTCCTGTGATGTTAAATCAAAAATCTTGCCAACAACGAGTGACTCGGCTGTTTTCACCAGTTCATCCAATCCTCCCAAGGATCAGGTCAGTTATTTCATATGCGATCCTCTAATGTGTTCGGTGAGATCAACCAAGTGATCAATAGTATGACAAGACAAAGAGTGTCACTAATTCCAGCCATTTAAATTTAATTCTTAATATTACGAATACTAAGCGCGATGCAGCTAAAAATGCCCTGTTGGGCTTGTTGAAGAATGAACAGCAGGACTCGGTGAGATTGTAGCTTCTCTTTCCTAGAAGAACATGTTGCATTGTAGATACCTAAAAGTCAAAGACAAGAGGATCATACTGTAGGTCTTAAAACGTGTAGGCTTTGCCACTGTGTGAACCATTTAAAAATTGTGCTCTTATAATTTTCAAGACTGCAGAGGAGAATTACACCCGCACATCAACTGACCAAACGGAGGAATTAAATGTGTCTGAGATCTGGTGAGTAATTTACAAAGGGAATGCATTGTTTAATTTTCATGTTTCATCAGTGTGAAATGTCACTTGTTTATTACAGTAATAGGATGAGACACCTTGCAGTGAATTCGCAGCTGAACAGAAACAAACAGAGACAAACAGAAACAAATAGAGACAAACAAAAACAAGAAGAGACAAACAGAAACAAACAGAGGCAACCAGAGACAAATTACATCGGACTTGTCGACCACTACTGTCGGAGAAAAAAACACTGCATTTCATTCATTGAAGAGAGGAGATACGGTCCACCTCATTACCCTCAGTGAGTATAAACCTGAACTTCTGTATACCTCAGTAGACTCTACAGACTATCCACACTAACTCTTGATTGTTTTCAGTGATAGAAATTGTGAGTACACTGATATAATCTCTTTCCTCCTTGTCAAAACAAGACACAGATTTTTCTACATAGTAATGATCAACAAAAAGGAATACCCTGAGGCTGAGGGTAAGACTGCCAAGGAAGCCAAACAAAATGCAGCTCGGTTAGCCTGGTTTGCTCTTCAAGAAGAGTCAGACTGGGACAGCAAGGTATTGATATTTTATATTCCCTTTATATCATCAAACATTTGACCATTTCAGCTACAGCTAACTGAGCCTGATGCAGTCCAATATAACAGTCCTACCACAAATCCTTAAGGTCATAATGTTCAGTTTTTGTTGAAACAGTTTTAGAGAGGTGTTCATGCTGTTGGGTTATCTGTACCAAATACACTGGCAGCTAAGAGTAGTTCAGTAGAAATGTTCCTCCTCATGCCTTCAGTCTGCCTCCTAATGTACAATTAAGAAGCACAGGAGCCATATTCACCACATTGTATGTGCTTTTATTTTGAAAGCCCTTTTTATTAAACATTAAAGCAAGGCATTTTCATTTTTTTCATATCAGGGTAACTTATGCTACAGACCAGTGCCCCGTATCATAAAGCGAGTTCAACATACACAGGATCTCTTTTGGTTACCTGGCTTCACTTAGCCCGACAACGGCAGTCTCTCTAAACGGTATCATGAAGCAGGTTATCAACTCGATGAGTTAACCCAGGGTTTCCTTCAGCATGTTCACATGATTGAGGTGGAGTTTGCCGCATGTGGCCAATCAGAAACATGAACCCGTAAACTGGCATGAGAGCATCATATTATACAAAGAGCAAACTATAATATTAGAAAAATAGGAAGAATCTAAACACATAATGTCGCTGAAATCAACAACTACAGCCGGACAAAAATCACTGACTGTGTGAATGTGTCAGTTAATAGACTATCACCGCAATATCCAAATAATATGACTGATATCAGTGCAGAGATATTAAAAAGAATCAGTGTGATGAAGACTCTCAGCAGTAAATCACAGTCCTTTAAACCAACGATCTTTCTTTATTCTTTTAATATCACAGCTCATCATTAGAGCATCTGACTATAATTACATTCATGTTTTACATTAAATTCATGTGTTGCTTGTATTTTATCATGGGATGTGTAATCATTTAGGCTATTTCAACCTCAGCCCGGGGGTGTCAGACGGAGCAAATAAAAAATGAAACATAAGTCGGCTCATCTTAATAGCTTATAAGTAGCCTGCAACAAATACGGTTTTAGTGCTTTAATCAGTCTCTGATGTATCAGGATATAAAAACACAAAGAAGTTACTTTGTCATCCTGCTGACAAAATAATAATAATGATAATCAGTGAAAACATGATCGTTTGACAAAAATGATCTGTTCACATGGATCAACATTAACATAACTATTTAACCTGCTGATCTAATGAGAATCAGTCCAGTTCTTTTTAGCACTTTATTCCACATTTAGTATCATTTTTCAGTCGATCATTTTTTGTCTCAGTATTTGTCCATCAGGACAGGTTATATTAAGATTCTCAGCTGAGAAGATACGTCATCTAGGCCTAGTTATATGCAAACTTGTTAAGCCGTAATGGCAATGCCACAGAATGAAGTGGAGCCTTGCCATGGGATGTATCAGTTATATAGAATATCTGAGAAAAAAAATTTATTTTATTAGCAGGTCGTTGTTGCTCTGGCTAAATTCTTGAATGTGTTTGTAATGTTCCGGAGTCATTTGTCCACGCTGGCTATAAAAAAAAGTCTCCTATAATCTCACAGAACATTAATTAAAAGTTCACTATTAATCATCATTAATCCACATGATGTCAAACACCTTCTCTGTGCATTCCAGGTGTCCGTCAGATCAACAGTGTCTAAAGATGGTGCGCCACCTACATCGTCAACGCCATCAGCTTCACAGTAAGGCACTTAATGTCATTAGTAAGAGAGCAAACCATGGAGTTAAATACTGAGAAAGCTGTACTCATATCTCTCATTGTTTTCACCCAGGGAGTCCATTCAGTCACCATCACAAAGCTTGCCGCCAACAATCACAAGCACCTCCATAACAATCACAGATTCATCAGTCCCCCCTGAGGCTCAGGTCTGTTCTCTCATAATTGTAAAAATTCTGTTGTGGGTAAAGCAAGCACTTGCAATATTTAAAGTTTGATTGACATTGTAAGAGCAAGAAAGTTTAGTTTTTGTCCATATTTGTAGTTTAATATAGTGACAAATTTAAATAGTTTGACAGAGGTGAAAAATGACAATAAATGATTGATATTACTTTACATTATTTTAGTTAATCGTTTTATGCTACATTGTAACAGCCTCTTTTTGTGAATTATAGATGTCCTTCAGGCCTGCTGAGCCAGATCATGATGCTCCAATCAGGTTGTCAACACCTTCCTCACTGTAAGGCACTTAATGGTCCTAGCATTCAAACAGATTGTGGAGCTTAACGCTGAGACAGCTTTACTAAAGTCTTTTATCATATTCTCCCATGCAGTGAGTCTCTTGAATCATCAAAAAGCATGTCAGTGGGTACAAGTGGCTCAGAAATATTCACAGATTCATCGAACTCATCCAACGATCAGGTTTGCACTTTTCCATCACAATCTTAAACACTCAATCTTATATTCTTCTTGTGCTGCACGTGGAGAGAGCAGAAGTAGTGTTACAAAAACAAGACATTTTAGTTTGTTTAGTCAAGGAATTTAGAAATGTAAATGCAAGACCAATGAGTGATCTTTCCCCACCTATTGGGGAACTCCAAAAAACAATAATCTGCTTGGCTGTTTTGATGAGACGACATGTTCTATGTTTTAGTTCTTAAAGAGTATACAACTTTTGTTCTCTAAGCATGCTGTCAAAGTCAAGAATATGGGAAATCGTCAGAATGCGACATCCATCCCGTCAAGGTATGAAAAAACAAACCTTCAGTCTCTCAATAATTGATGCACAGTCAAAAGGAATTCTAATGTTTGTTTTTTACCTTTTTGCCTAAAAATACTTGCATTAATTAAACAGGTTTACTTCAGACTTTGATCCCATGGAGTGTCTTGGCAGAGGAGCATTTGGTTGTGTTTACAAAGCAAAACATAAACTGCTTTTTGACAAATATTTTGCTGTGAAGATTGTTCGCAGTGAAGAGTAAGTATGCAGTACTAAGGTTCCAGTGTGTATTGTTGCATGTGCAGTGTTTATGCCAATGCTTTGTTGACTAAATTGTTTTCCCGTTATCTTTGGATCAGGAAATCTCTTCGAGAGGTTGGGACTTTATCAGATCTCCTCCACCCTAATATTGTTAGGTACTACACATTTTGGATGGAGGATTCCGGATACCAATGGGACCTTTCAGCTGGTAGTTCCAGCTCTTCCCAGTAAGTCCCATACACGTACTGTAAGCCTCAACCTTTTATTTAAATTCAAAGGAGAGTACCTAAATAATTTTTCCCTTCTTGGTTTTATAGGTCTACAGACAATTCTTCATACAAGTTCCTCTATATTCAGATGGAGTTATGTGACACCAAAACACTGACTGTGTGGATTGATGAGAGGAACACTCAGTCTCTGCTAGACTCCAAGAGAAGAGAAGAAAGTCTCAATATTGTAAAACAAATAGTCAGTGGAGTTCAATACCTTCACTCCAAGAAGCACATCCACAGGGACCTGAAGGTGAGACCAGATTCTACAGTGTGTGGCTGAGACAAAGCAGATGTGGAAGCTAGCCGTATGTAACTTCAAGTGTATGAGTGTTTGATTTGCCATCAAACAGATGAACTTGAGTTCTGCGAGTACAGATCAGGAAGACGGTTCTTTGCACAAACCAGTTGTGAAGTTTCTGTGAAGTTTCTCTGAGTGCAGAGTGCATTTATCATCTGCACTCCAGGTTTTGTGACTGGTCCTCACTGCAAATAGTCAATTGCAATTTTACTACCAGAAGCTCCCAATTCCTGGTGTCATAGTTTTTCTCTGTGGGTGGGAGCTTGTGGTTGAGAAAGGCACTGTGGTGGGTCATAACAGACAGGACATGAGGGGCTGCCACTGAGTTGTCGGTTCCAGTGAAGCCTTGGTTAAAGTTGGCAAACCTCAGGAAGGGCTGCAAATGCTCCGGTCCAAGACAGTCTTGGCCTCAACAGATGTTACCACCACTGATACCAGCTGGGTCTGGTTGAGCTGCATGGGCTACAGAGCATCACTTAGGCAGCCAGAAGGAGGCGCGAGACGTGAAGGCCAAGAAAGAGAGGTCCAGAGCAGTGGATGGATGACATGGTTGTCTCCCTTCTCTGCTCCCAGAGAAGGCTAGCAATTATGTGTATAGCAAGGGTAAGGGTGTGTCCCACTCAGTAAGGAGGCGGGGGAAGTCAGGTGACTGAAACTGCAGGTTTACTGCAGTGTAGAGGGAGTGGCTGGATCTGGAGTGACAAGGAGATTTAGTCAGTGGAAAAGTAAACACAACAAAACCACAGAATGAATCTTATGAACTGGTTATGGTTGTGACATTATTTCTCTGTGAACATGAATCCATGGCGTGCCATGCGTGACGAATAAATTCTTTATCATATAAGGCCAGTGGTGAATATTGTATTATTCCTAGTAGGATGGAGGAAGCTTTCAATGGTATCGGGGCCATCAGATTATGAAAACCTGGATTTTATTTACATTAGACTTAACAAAATAATAATAAAGGGAACAAATGTCATGTTCAAACAATGTCCCATAATTTGATTTTTTTTTTTTGTACCTTTTCGGTAAGCCTGACAACATCCTGTTTGGACTGGAAGGAGAGGTGAAGATTGGGGACTTTGGTTTGGTCACCAAGGATGATGATGATGACTCTGCTTTGATGGAGAGAACAGGGGGTAGAGGAACCACATCTTACATGGCTCCAGAACAAGTGAGATGGTCTTCTGACAATAACTTTTCTTTTATGTTCTTCTTATGGGCCTAAGTAAGCAGAGTATGTCTACCACACTTTACAAGCTCAGCTTCACCTGCCTGAGTTGTCAAATCAAAAAGTATCATCAAATGTATTACAGCCTTTAAGCAAACAGATCATTATTTTAAAACTTAATTGCCCTGATAGCTGAAGCTTCATTTACCTCATGAGTGTAACATGTATCAAGACCGTTAATGAAAGGATAACATTTGACAGCTTTTGTCAGTACTCTGTTTTGTCTTTTTAAATCACAGAAAGGGGAAAAGACGTATGACAGAAAAGTGGACATATTTGCTCTGGGATTGATCTACTTTGAACTCCTTTGGAAACTCTCTACTGGTCATGAAAGAGTAAAGGTGAGTCTTTTATAAACAGAATGTCACGTTTGTTTTATTACTAAAGTTTGATAAATGTCTTGTCATGGCAAAAGAGCATAATTTGATTTACTAGTCAACTCCAGGCTAACTAACATGTTCTTTCATCCTTTTATTACTCAATGAATACCAGGTTTGGGATGATGTCAGAAGTCAGAAGCTCCCTGAAGAGTTTTCACAGATTTTTCCTGAAGAGGTACAGTAGATTTTACAGTATTTTTTATTCTTCTTACTGATTAACTTGCCACATGAAACAATATTTCCTGCAGGATGCCATTTAGTTGTGATGGTCTCTAACGGAGTAACAGGGAGGCTGTTTGCAATGTTGCAATAGTTATCCATCTCTAAAGTCTAAATGTACAGGTAGCTTATATAACCTGTTAGCAAGTTTGAGCATCGCAACTCCTCTGGTGCCCTGCAGGGTTGTCAGGATGAGGAGTCAGGACATCTGCAGTGTTTTAAGAGGCTTTTAATCTCAGTTTTTTTTTTTCATACTGGTCATTTGCCTACGCAAAGGGCATATGTTGGAAATACTGTGGAGTGGAGCTTCAGCAATACTGTAGAGTGACAACATTATTATTAATACAGTTATATCAGCAGCAGTTGTTTTTGCTGATTTTCAGAAGCAAATCATCGAGTCAATGCTGTGCGAGAAGCCAGAAGACCGACCTGAAGCAAGTTCACTGAAGGCAGAGCTGGAAAAGTGGACTCAGACATTCAACACACAAAGAATGTGTCAGGAAATGAAGAGTGATAAGTCATAGATAGGAGCATGTGAAAATAAGTCTATCCTGATCTGTCATATAATGAAACACTCAACTAGCAAAAGAAGGCAGTTTGGGGTTCTATGTTTTGCTCAAGAATGAACAGCCCCAAAAAAAAGGCCTAGTGTCATGGGTTTTATAATCAGGGAAGGAAGCATGAAATTAAAGTTTATTGTAATTTTAAAAAGCAAGTTTTAAATCCACATTTCTTGCATGTTCTTCTGAGTAATCATGTGCCCGGTGATTTCTGTACACACAGTTATATTCTGTGCTTGAAATGGTTGAATGTATTTAAAGTGGTGTCCCATTGCAACTTTTGTTTTGTAATGCACCAACTGTACATGTATACAACAAACACATACAATACTGTACATGTAGACTGTACCGTAGCTAGATGAAAATTCTTGGACAGCATCATCATCACAATTTTTGGGGGGAGGAGAGGGGGTCTGTTTATTTATTCTTTTGTGTTCATTAATCATAGAAAACAATAATTCATTTAAATTTGCTGTACCTGTTGCCTCTGGATACGTATGCAAGGTATCTTCCTAAATATCTTGTTAAGCCAATTAACCACTTGATATAAACCAATTTATGCATGCAATGAATTTGTAATTTAGCCACAGCATTGCAGTTACATATCCTGACAATGAGATAGTTGACAAGTGCACTTTATTTTTTGGTCTTGTTAACTATACACAAAATAAACTGTTGACTCTACAGATGCTCAACTGAATCCGTTCCAAAACCTCCTGTCACAACAGATCAGTAGGCCCGGCCCACAAACACATTACCATAGGACACTAGGCTATACAAAACACCATAGGAAACCAGCTGGACAGCTTGTGCTGTTCACAAGTTCATCCTCTGTTTTCAAAACACAAACTTACCTCAGGGCTTTCATTGAAATTTCCCCAAGAGATCTATGAACATTTTTCCAATTTACTTGCAGTATCAAGAAAGGGAACGTGAATGAACATATTTGATACTTAAATACGGTGTGGATAAACATTCAGACACATGTTTTTGTAAAGAAAAAACTCCTTTTAGGTTTTTTAATTGGAAATTATCCTTTTAGCTAACAGTAGCTTATTTACAGTGATGCTGATTGATGTGCATTGTTGCAGAAAAAAAATACAAGTTACTGCATTAGCATTTATTGTAGACATTTGAGAAAAACTATGTTTGCCTTTTTTTCTGATTTTGGTCTTTTTTCTACCTTTTGTTATGTTGTAAAATAAGGGTGGGTGATATCATGAAGTCTAATCTGATATCAAAATACATACAATCATTGATACTGATACTTTTTCACATTAAAACTGGCGACTGTACTACCATGTTTTATGAATTCAATCATTTCATTAAAAGGATGTGCAATAATAGTAACAAATCCTGTTAGTCGGTTGTGGCTGGTGCTATAGTACATAGCCTACATCATACATACAATTCATCAGGTGAGGGGAAGATCAAGCATGTGTACACTTATTTGTTTGAACTGATGTACAGAAAATGCTGTTGAAGCTGGTCACCAACAAAAACAGTACACTAAAAAGTGCACTTAAGACATATAAATATTCAGACAAGAAGACAAAAGCATCAGTCATCATAAGCATGAGTGTTTGTCATATGTGTGACTGGCTGGCTACTTAGACCTTCATACTTCCATCAGATACAGCAGATATGTGAACCAAGCTCACCCAGATCAATCAGATGACACCAACATGTGACACATAAAAAACCTGTCTCACAGCCATACCAACAACCTCAGCTAGAATCACATCACCAGCAATGCCTTATCAGTGACCACATTTGATAATTAATGCAAATAATTAATTATTAAGAGTACTGTTTGGCTAATTATTTATCATTAAGTTAACATGAGACAAGTATCATAAAACCTGATACATCCCAGACTATTAAGTCAGCTGTTTGAGTCACTGTCAAACCTGTTCCCAACCCTACAGCCAGGTGTGGCCCCAAAAAGGTAATAATAATAATAATTCTTATTATTATTATATCGACCTAATAATAATAATGCATCTGTTTAATGTTACTAGATGCTGTAGCTTTGTGGTTCGCAGTAAAGTTTTACATGTGAGAAACACCGGCCAGCACTGTCCATAAACAAAGTGCTCTCATACATCCTGGTTATTAATATGCGGCCATGACAGTGACTCAGTGAGCATGACTGAACATGCCTGAGCTGAACAGACGCTACAGGCACTGTATGAAAACTCCTGATACCTGTAAGAACTCTTAACAAATGATGAATTACACAAATATTTTCCGCACGTTTACGTTACGTAAATTACGTAGGCTACAGGGCTACGGGAAATCGAAACTTAGCTCGCAGTCAGGCTGTGTACAGTCAGCTGAATCGAAACAGAACATCAGTCTGCGCTGGGGCAGGAGCAGGTGAGACGTGGAGGGGAAAGAGACCCGTGAGCTTTGGACTCTGTATCGCGTCATTTTTGAGCAGAAATTTGACAGCTTCGTCATCTCGGATGGACACTGGAAACTACGTAGCTAGACTAAACGAGTATGCACAGAAAATACGCTCAGACCTGCACTATGAGGACCTCGGCTCTGTTGGCTCTGAGCACAATAAAACGTAAGTTGGGCACATTTAGCCACTGTTAATACTGGTTTTTACATGCATTTGTTAATTATCCTACTACGGTCGGTCGTGCTCCAGTGAAAGGGTGTGCATCTGCTCGAGTCCCCCCGATAGACTGCATGGGGGGCTGGCGGGTGGTGGATACCCTGTGTTTTAGGAGGACACCTGGAATATTTGTGTTATAGACCTGCAACTAAATGGCCTACTGAATTTACTGTGGCCGAGGAGAAGGGATTCGAGCCGGTAACCGGAAGTTCGCCGGTTCGAATCCCGTGACAGGTGAAGGGCTGAACCCAAACCTCACTGTGTGCGTGCTGTTAATGGTTTTCTAAATTCTGCAATGACCTGCTGGCTCTGGATCAGTTATGCCCTCCCCCGTAGTCTAAAATCTTTATTTGTCAAGTTAATTAAATTATGCTCAGGCGAAATTGACTTGAAATGGCACTACATGGAAATGCCTCAACATAAATGATTCTTAAAGTTTCAGCATCTTCGCTAAGTCCCGCCCCTCCAACGCAGACTGGCCAATCATAGCGTAGCATCGACCGGCTCCAAGAAATTCATTTCTGTGCGCCTGACTCCAATGCAGTGGTCAATTGAACAAGGTTTTTGTGTCCCTCCACAGCAGTCACCAAATGAATGAAGTAATTCGTATTCTTGTTGTATTCGTATTACCTCCTACAGGCTGAATTTGCAGAGTGATGTGATTCAGTGCACCCCATCTACACCAACATCAAGTCAGCTTGTCTGTATAACAAACATGTGACATTTGCTCCACAGATTCACCCAGAGGGTAGTCCTAAATGGTAAAACCTATCCTGAAGGTGTGGGGAAGAACAAGAAAGAAGCTAAGCGTGATGCAGCCAAAAATGCCCTGAAATGTTTGTTCGAGGACAAAGAGCAGGACTCGGTAAGATTGTAGATCCTCTGTGTTTGGATAGACGGTATTTAAAAGCAGAAGTCTCCTTTACGTATATTTGTTTTTATCTTGTCAGACCAAAAGCACAGCAGAAGCCTCTACAGCACAACTTCATCAGACAAATGTTGATAACATCAACTACATATGTTGGCTCAATGAATACGGTCAGAAGAACAGGGTGACTGTAAGAGCTGTAGAATCAACAAGACCGGGACCAAATAACGCCACTCCGTAAGTCACAGTAAATGCATTCAAATTCTCATCTATTTTGCCACAATGGAAGAGTGCATTAAGTTTAAGTTTCTATGTTCTTAGATGCTGTAGCTTTGTGGTTGATGATAAGGAGTATCCAATGGTCACTGGGGAAACAAAGAGGGAGGCTAAGGAGGAAGCAGCCAAACTTGTATATGATATGATATGTGGGAGTAAAACTACAGAGGTAAGTAACATACACCAGTGTCTGCTACAATCATAGGCCTTAGCTTTTGTTACCAAAGGGTGTCACACTCAGCAGGCCACAGTCTGTTGACTGTGTGAACCATTTAAAAATTGTGCTTTTTTCATTTTTAAGACTGTGGGTGAGAATTATAACCGTACATCAACAGACCAAAAGGAGGAACTAATTGTGTCCGAGCTCTGGTGAGTAAATCACACCGGTCATGCATTTCTTCATTTACAAGTCTTCCTCAGTGTGAAATGTTACTTGTGTTTTGCAGTAAAAAGACAGCATGCCTCAGTGTGAGCGCCGCCAGCAGTGTTACAGAGACAAATTACGTAGGTATTGTCAACCACTACTGTCAGAAAACAAACGGCTCCCATAAATACATTGAAGAAAGGAGATGCGGTCCACCTCATAACCTTCAGTGAGTATGAGCCTGAACCACAGTAACCTCAATAGACACTGCAGATGCTTATATGAGCAGACATTCAGTGCTGTTGAGACACTTTTTTTTTTTCTACTGTTTTTTTTACTTTTCACTGTGTTTTATCTGTTTGATCCATAGTTTCATCTTCAGTTTCTGCCATCTGCATTTTGTCCCCATATGGTTAAAGCTTAGGACTCCAGCAAGTTTCAGTCTCTTAAATGGTGAATGAGTGATTATGCTGATAAAATGTTGTTGTTTTTTAGACAAATCCATCAGCTTTGGGATGCATTGATATTTTTAGCACTACTGGAATTAAATGGAGGCTCTGTTTACACAGTGACCATGGTTAATGATTGTATTGGTGCTCAGTTCATTATGGCTTTTTTCATACTCAAAGTTGATTGAACTAATTCAGATCAGCTACTCTACAACTGAAAACTCAAAGTTTCCCTCTTCATGGATAGTCAGCTAAGAGTCCAGGGTTTGGTTCTGAGTT
>JBCAUF010557500.1:0-12551 GCA_038406115.1 Haemulon aurolineatum | reverse complement strand
GACACTTCAGAGTGAAATCAGCTCATTTCTGCTTCGCTCGTTCCTCACACATCTTTTTAAATCAAGGAAATAGTGTACGTGTGTGTGTGTGTGTGTGTGTGTGTGTGTGTGTGTGTGTGTGTTATTTGTGGTTGAAGAGCTCTTGACTTTATTGCATCTCATCTAAAGAAAAGCCTGACTGGAAAAAAACAGGTGAGCAAAAACACTGATGATGATCATTTCTAAGTGTAATCAATACTGAATGCTTGTGTCATGTTGTGGTGTGGACATTAATCTGTTTGACAAACCTAGTGATCATTAACTAACATCAACATGAATTGATATTTAGAAGGTTGTTAACAAGTGCATCCCTTTTTTCTTTACATGCAAGCAGTGTTTATATGCCAAATGCACTGATGTATTATATGTTTTTCTGGAGTACAGGTCTGGTTTGAATAAGTCAAGCAAGTTATGAATCAGAAGAAGAACAGTGATGTTAGGGTGTTCATGCTATTGGTTCAGTGCTGCTGTTGACTCAGTGACACACAAACACCTGGATGTTTCTTTGAGTTTTATTGGAAACAACACAAAATATTAAGCTGTTTTTCTCTACAGTGAAGCTGAGCGACAGAACGAGCACAAACCAAAAAATAAATGTTTCCTGCTTATAAATTAAAAGACTGTTGGCTTCCACTGAGGTCATTGTTCCATATATAAATCAACCTGGCTCACTCTGCCTCACATTAACTCTCAAATGAGTCCACTGACTCTTAAATTTCTCATGGGAGCCGTCAGCTCAGGGCCTCATGGCCTTGGGACACATCTGACCTGCTACTAAACATTTCAGTTTCAAACTTCATCTTATAAAACATGTCCGAATGTGTTACCTGCTTGCATTCCTTGCCATCACCATTTCTTTGCTATTAACAACATTAAGTTAACTTCAGCTAGCCTTAAAACTGTCTTTGCTCTCCATTATGGGAATAACATCTCTGTGGCTCTGGCTGACTGTCCTCTGCCCATTTTCAGATATATATTGTAAGTCAGATATATGAAATATCTCAATCTCATTATCTAGAATTTTTTTAAAAACTGAGTTGCAAAGCTGCTTTTCATTCATTTCCTCTCCTGTAAACAACAAGCTCGATGCCTCAAGAGAAAAAAATCTATTGAGTCCTTGGAGGCCCAAAAGATGACTGATCTTGTACACAAAAGGTTTTATCATATTCTAGGACTTGGGGAGTTCTGATGTGCTGATATAAATTTCTGAGACATTTTTGAGTTCAGGTTTCTCCTCAGATATCAGATAAGAAGTCTGACACTGAGTGTTGTTGAGACATTGTTTTCATAGCCATTTAAGCCATACCCTATGAAAACATAGAGGCACATGTCATTAACTCATTAGGGCGTGATGAACTCAAGCACACCTGGAGACTCAGGTTGTCTTTGTTCCTTTGTTGGAGAACAGGGCAGAGATACCTTTGGGAAACCCTGCCCAGCTGAGACAATAAGGCTCTATAGCGAGATTGTATATCGCTTTACACCGACTATGTCAGGGGATTATCATATGACTCACTGTCTGTAACACTTCAACAAACTTTGGAAATCACACCACTTTAAATACAAAGACATGGATGAGATGGGCTATGAAAGATAAGGACAAAATCACACCGTCACGTTAACACAACAGGATGTTATTACAGCAGGTTCTCCTGAGAAAAAGCTGCTTCTCTATTGACAATACACTTAAAGAGAGATCAATTTAGTGCTTTGACTGTAATTACTGGAAATAACAATGACAATAACTGGATATCAAGACAATTAAAAGGGAGGTACAAAATAAAATGCAAAAATAAGTGTTGCTAGAGCACTGCACAAACACAGAGAGACATTTAAATGAAACGGAAAACAAATCATCAGAATCAAAATACAAACATTTGAGCTGAATCAATTTTAAGTGGCTGGTAAAAAGGACACTGGACGGGTAAAAGACTGAGGAGGCTGATATGTATGGGTTTACACAGCGCTCGATCTCCAAGTGAATTGTTGGTTGACAAATTGAATACCACTATCAAATATAAATTCAGTTAATAAAATAGGATTTGAAACAATAATACAACTTTTGTTTGAGTACTGGCAGTAAAAGCCTTGTTCTCCTGAAGAACAACATACTTTGTTTTTAGTCCAAGTCAGATTCATTCGGATCTTGCCCGTCTACATCCCAGAATGCAAAGCGCATCTTCTTACAGGAGCTGTTTAGCTCAAACCTGCAGAGTACGTCTTGTAGTCGGGTCAACTTGAGGTCACAACCACACCACCACAACAAACAAACTGTTCTAGAAATAATTTATGATTGACCATGACCAACACCACCCTCTCTCTTTAGATCTACACTTGAAAATAGTTTTTGTCATCTGCTTCAACAAATCATACCAAGGGGTAAAACCAACTGATAAAAAAGGGGGGAAGACACCCTTAAATTGACCCATTTACATCAAAATAAACATGGGTTTCTTTTTTATTTATTTTTTGCTTTCAGGTGAAAGAGGCATTTGTCATGTTTGAGGGGACACTGGCCCTGCTTTAGTTGGTGGGGGATTCATTATTAAGACACAGAAAATTTTGGGGCAATCTTGAAATTGAAGAAAAATTCCCATTGTTTGGTTATGATAATAATCTTCTGGTGAGCATGTCTAGTTAATTTATTCATCATCATATTCAACGGCTTATGTACATTTTGGTGGTTCAGACTAGTCTAAGCTTATCTAATTCTTGTGCTGTGTGTGTCTGTTGGCTGATTGGTGTAATAATGTAATTTTAATAAAAGCATGTTACAGCAGTCTAAAATAATTTATTTTGCACTGACACCTTCTACAGGTGACCAAAAGTAAGTCAATTATCATTGAATCTAATTGGATCCTCCATCAGCAGGTGGGGGATTGGTGGTGCTGGACTCAGGTATGGGCCAGGGGTATCCACCTTCGGGTGTTGTCCTTTGGGGCATAGGTGCTCTAAGGAAAGCCATATCACATGTATCTGGGTGGAGCAAGAAGCCAGAGAAGGTACTGCTGGACTCTGAACCAGCATACATGCCATTAGTAACTGAATCCTTAACCTGAATCCACACCCAGTCCCCTCGAGCCAGATGAAGGATGACTGAGTGCGACGTAGTCCCTAACTCTTTGGTATCTGTGGTTATGACAACTGGGCTAAAATTATGAAAGAGGCCGACTTTGAGGATTCGTTCATGGACAGTGAAGTGGTAACTAAAGACATAAGTGCCATTGATGGGGGCTATGTAGTGGCCAATGCTGGGGTTGTAACTCCCCTGGATGTTGTATACAACCCTTGTGAACAGCACGGGAGTGTTTGGTGGAGGGTAACTGGTTTCCAGCCCAGCTGAAAAGGCTGACTGGATGCTGGGCATGCAGGGACCGGGAGGACCCATCATCCCCATGTGCCCCATGTCTCCCTTATTCCCCTGCGGCCCTGTCTCGCCTTGGGTCCCCATCTCCCCCTGGTCCCCCTTGTCTCCCTTGTTCCCCTGTGGCCCTGGACCCCCATCTGCCCCATCTGTACAGTTACAGTCCCCCTTGGGCCCTGGTTCTCCTTTGTACCCTAAAGGTCCAGGTACACCTGGCTGACCCATATCACCCATGTCACCCTTCATGCCTTTGGGCCCCGGCGGTCCTGGGATACCAGACAGACCTCTGGGTCCTACAAGGCCAGGCAGACCGGGTGGTCCTGGCGGACCCTGGCTGGACTCACAGGCATCTGGACAGACCCCATCATCTCCTTTAGGACCCTGATCACCTGGACGGCCCTCAAAACCTTGCTCACCTTTGTCACCTTAAGAATGACAAGATGCAGATCAGAAGCTGGAACTGAAATCCTGTTGGGCCAGTAACATGAAAGTATCTAATAACTGGTACTTTTTCGTCTCTCACCTTTGAAGCCTCTGTCTCCTTTGGGTCCCACAATACCCTGGGGTCCTCGGCTTCCCTTCTCGCCGTCATCTCCTTTCTGTCCTGAAGGTCAAACACATCAACACTGTCAGAGGAGACAGTAACAGCAGTAGCAGTATAGATAGCAGCAGTAAGTAGTAGTAAAATTAGAAGTAAAATGAGGGATCAGCTTGAGGTTGTGAGAGCAGAGAAAGATGGGAAGTTGTTTACCTTTGATCCCTGGTCTGCCTACAAAACCTGGAAGGCCTCTGAACCCCATCATTCCTCTTTTTCCAGGACTACCTGGACTACCTGGCCAGAAAAGTAGACAGAGATGTGATATATTAACTTTTTGTCTACAGTTATAGTCTATTTAAGCACACATGATTCATGCCCTAAACCTGTAAAAGATAGTTCATTTCAGTTAACATTCAGTTATGGTAAATAACAGATTAGATCAATCACACTAATATCACTATCCTGGATCAAAACCACCTCCTGGAACCTGAACACGTCAGTACCCGGCCTCATAAATTTCATCACAGGAAAAAATGTTGAAAACATAAACTCACAGTAAATATGTAGGCAGTTTGTCTTCAGTCCTACATCTTTCATAGTTTACTATGGAGACTCACTGTAAATATATAGATACTATGGACTGTGTGTCTAACAGCAGTGTCTCTGATGGACTACTATGTTTTATAATTCTTACTGCATTCATAAGTCTTTATATTGTTTTACCTGCCAGTCCCCGATCTCCTCTGTCTCCTTTGGGCCCCTTGCCGCTCTGGCAGTGTGTGCAGAGACAGAACCAGGGGATTTGGTCTAGGGGGACGGGAATCGGGCCCTGCAGTAGCATCTCGCAGTAGGCATCCCTGTCCCCGGGTTGTGGCTCTGTCATGTTGTCTCCGAATGGGTAAAGTCTGCCTCCACCCATGGGTGGATAGGGAGGTGGTGTAGGAGGCTCGCCAATAGGGGGCTGCCAGCTGTTCTCGCCGATGGGCTCAGGCATCGCCATGATGACAGGGAGGGAAACTGTCATCAACAGGAGGTGAAGGGGAGAGGTCGACATGGTCTGCAGAAAGATGGAAGAAGGATTACACTGACATGTTTCACCTCTTTAATCCCTTTACATTAATCCACCAGTATTTTCTATCGACATCAACTTATTTTAGCTTAAAGAACCATTATCATCTTAATGATTTTTCACTGGTTTCAACAGCTTATTGATGCCTATATTATCTTATCTTTATATTCAATTGTATGTTTTATGATGTCAGGGTCTGTTTTTTCCATTTCTCTAATTCTTTAATGTGTAAATCCTGTTTCAACCATGTAAAGCGCTTTACTTTAACTTAGTGACTATTATTTTTATCATTATTAGAATTAGTAGTACTTGTAATAGTAACAGTAGTAGTCATATAGGATAGTAGTCAAGTAGTATAGAAGTCAAATATCATGAACAATTTTGCTAATTTAGACTCAGACTCACAGACTAAATTTTAAACTTTAGTATTTTTAAATCAATCATAACAATGAAATAACCAAAACACATTTATTGTGCTTTTTATTTATTTTTTGTTACTATCATTTTAAGGTGAATTTGTAAGATTATATTGATTGTTGAGTTGCATTCCCAGGTCATCAAAAAACTGTAGTTTTGGCCCTGTATTTGACGACCCGGTGATTAGACTCAGATCCTTACCTACTATACAGACTGCATCTTTAACAAAGTATTTCTGAAAATATTTTTTGCATCAACAGTTGCAGATGCTGTTCTTATAGGGACAGCATTTCCTTTTTACAGAGTATGCAACTATTACCACTGTTACTACTACTACTACTAGTAGTAGTGCTTCTACAAGAGGAATAACAAGGGAACATCAGCATGGCCTCATTTCAGCATTTCATTAGCAGAAATAAATACATGACATAATAGTAATGAAGTAATTAAGCCTGGTGTAAAATTAAAACAAATCAACAGCTCAATTTATGAGGTTAATGTTGATGTTCAAATACTTTTATTAATAGAAAATGATTATTACATTGTTTGAATTACTATTATAAAATTATGAAAATGCTTTTAAGCTTGTAATTTATATAACTAACTAACTCTAACTAATTAATGTAATGTCAACACCTCCTGTTTTTCCCACATATTTTAAAAACATTTATTTGCAAAGGAAACACATTGATAATACATTTGTGAGCTCAGTTAAGTCATATTTATTTAACGTTTATGTTTTTTGAATTTCTGATCTATTCAAAATTTTTCTTTTTAAAAAAATGTTTTTTATTCAGTCTTTTAACATTTACGGGTTTGTAATTAAATCACTAATGTCATTTCTTTTAAATTTTCCACAAATATGAATTTTCTTAAATTTATCTGAAAATCAATATTTAAAATAATCTCAGGAGTGTTACTCACCAATCTGTTGATTCTTTGATGCATCTCAAACATCTGAAGTCTCACCAGGTACCTGCTCACCTACGGTCAGCCTCTAATAAAACACCTGGACTCCACCCACCCACTGCTCCGCCCACACACTGCCAGGCACAGATGTGTGTGGGTCTTTGTTGTGTAAGAAAAAGGCCTGTGTTTTCTCTTTAATGCATAACGTGACCTCATTACAATAATACAGCAGGTGTCACATCACACTGTTCACACACACACACACATGTCTGAGGATTTCAGGTTGCGACTCTTTCAATCATAAAAATACTCACTGATGTTCATCATCAAATAAAATGTAAAACGTTTTTACACAATAGTAACTGTCAGAAGATCAAATACAGGATAAGAATCACCAAAATAAAAGAAAATGACTGCATTATATAATGACTCTGTTTTTCGTTGATGTCTTACATGAGCTTCCTCTATAGTCACACTTGACTTAATAGAAATAAGGGTCTGTTTTTAGATCTTGATATGTCCAGCTGTCAGATATCATTGGTTTTTGAGAAGTTTTTATTGTGAAGGAGCCTCTAAAAATGCAAAGTATTTGTTGCTGAGATTGATAGAACTTAATCAACTGTGCTATTAGTAGTGTATTTTATATTATTTATATATGTTAATGTTCATAAAACAAAAAGATATGGACATATTTAGGTCATTTTGTCTGCAGTTCAGAATAATATCAGAGGAATAATAGAAAACAAAGTGAGACATAGAGCTGCAGATCTTTAGTCGTAGTCACATAAACAGAAAAATACTGCTCACTTCATGCAGGCAGTCTGCAGAAACTTGATGATGTTACGATGATTTTAACTTTAATTTCCAAAACAAGATTTATAAACTTTCCTGATCTCTTTTGATTATCAGAAATAAATGAGTGTGAGCTTTCTTGACAAGGCTAATATTGATCTTGAATATGATGATTTCAGGTGATGTTGATTCAACAACTTTAACAAGAATACTGTACCTCGCTGAAGTTGAACACTTTACAATTAATTTAAACCCAAACTGATAATGAATACGAAGAAAACGTGTAGTTATGAGAAATGAGTAGAAGCAGCTACATGTGATGAAGGACAGAAATTTCATATATGGAAACAACTCTCTTAACTACTCAGTAGTGTTTCTCCATGATGGCGACGCAGCAGATTAGTTAATAAACACCTGGTTTCTGAAGAAGATCCAGCTGGGTTTTGTTCCCACTGTTGAGCCTCTCTTTCATGCGTAAGGTGACCTCATTAGGACCTCAGAGGCTGTGATAATGCAGAGGTGTAACTGTGAACCCTCTCTGTATGGACCATCCAGCTGAGGTGATTGAAGGCCGTCATCGGATCCTGTAAAGAACAAACAGTCCATAGGTGTAACATTATTAGTGCTGAGTCCTGGGAATTAGGATGGGAAAATTCATGTAGGTCAGCTGTGGATGGTGTGGTCATGTAGGGCACCTGAGCCAGGTGATACACCCTCATCATGAGCACCACCCTTCAGCTCCCATTAAACACTCACAGTCCAGTTCTGAAATACAAACAAAAAGTTCCTGAAGTTCTGAAAAGTTCCTTCCCGCTCAGCATGGATGTTTTAAGTTTCGCTCGCTCATTATACGCTTTTGTACAGCTATGGTAACAGATTCTTTCTCCTCTTCCCTATACTTGTGCAATTAATTTGCCAAAAGATGATGAAACACACAATAAACAGATTGAAAGATGACTTAATTCTTTTTTTCTAAAGATGCTGTTGGCCAAATATGTAGTGAAATTTGCGGCAGCCCTAATTATAACATCTGTGTACAGTATGTTAAAGGAAACTTAACATGGACTGAAAATAACAACATCTGTAACGGCAGTTCAGACTCTTAGGTTTGGATTATTGACATGTTTATTATTGCATCTTTACATCACTGAAAATGATATAACTAACTGACCTGGGACCCTCTGTTCACATACAGAATCAAGGTTTGTGTCCAGCCGGAGGGAAAACGTTGAAGAGATAAAAACAACGGGAAGAGAAAGAGAGACAACGAGAGACACGGTGGTGTGTGTGTGTGTGTGTGTGTGTGTGTGTGTGTGTGTGTGTGTGTGAATGTGTGAAAGACAGGGCAGGTGAACAAAGCAGAGCTGGTGTTAAGGGTTAAAGAAAGGAGAATACAGAAAATAAGATGTTAGATCATAGACTAATGGATATGATATTGAATCTCTGCATGTGTGTGTGTGTATATATGCTTGTGAACTACATATCTTGACAAGCATTCATCTGATTCGCTTCATATGCAGCATGTGTCTTGCTGGTAACCTGGGAAGTACATTGTCGAATTTGGTGTGATTTAGACACAATACATGTCCCATATGTAGGTAATAAAAATACCTTTAGAATATTTGATAAATTAATCGTTGTACTACAGCACAAATTGAACATTATAGCCTTCATGAGGGAGAATTTATTATAATTTGTTTTAAATAAATTTATTGAATGAATGTGTATTAACACAGTAGCATAGAGTAATCTTCTTTATATTCTAAGATATGACATATCATACATTTTAAAGAGCTGTTTAAGCGTTTACACATGATCTGAAGTTGGAGGTTAATCAATTTGATGTTCGTGACTAAGCAAAGGATTATGTAAACAAAGGTCCTCATAAGCGTAACAGAATAAATCTGTGTGTGCCTTCCCGTTTGTTATGTACAAACATGAACTGGTGGTGAAATTGGATCCCAGTAAAGAGAAACCAGACTGAACGCCTACACCCCTCTGCTGACCCTGTTTATGAACACACTCATACACACACACATACATAGTTTTTCACAATACATAAGAGGACTGTGCATTTACTTTCTCCTGGGAGCTTTACAATGATGCTGTCTGACTGATCTCAGCCAACATGTTGTCCCCTCTAAGACCCTTGAACCTATTTTGAGACCCTCTGAGATTCTCTGAGACCCTAAAATCATAAAATCTTCTTTTTATCTGCTGCCACAAATGTCCTCACACCAACTGTATGTCCCTTTTCCATTGTTTACAGTTTAGCTATTTAAAATCAGAAATATACAAAATTTCAATAAACTGTAAAGAGTCCAGATGTTCCAAACATAAATCGCTAACATGTCACCTGTCACGTTTAATTATCTACTTTTAGAATTTATTCTCGACATAGATCATTTATTCTCAAAAGAAATGGTATTAATAGACTTCTTGCAGTATCAGACTTTGACCACTAGAGGTCAGTAAGTGATTCAGGCGATGGGGAATCGTAAATAGAAAGAAGAAAGGCGAGTAAACGTAATGATTGAATGTCAGCTTATTAATGGGAATGAGATGGAGTGGATGGTATCGAGCTGAAAAGGGCTACAAAACACTGTAATCACTTGTAATTATATGTGACAAATAAACTTAACTTGAAACTTCAACTTAAAATTTGAGGTGATACTGAGGCCGGCAGGGGTAGCAATAACAAATAAAAAATAAAAAATCAAGAACCAAACAGTATGACGGGTAGAAAATTATCGATCAAGTAGGAAAACAAGTAGAAAGTAATGATTGAGTTCAATCGGGATGGTGGCCTCTATCACCTGATTAAACTTATGAGTGGGGAAAAGATTGGTAGAATGAAATATACTAAGTTTATGAACAACAAACGAGCGTTAATGCAAACAACAAGCAATACGAAAGGCTAAAGTCTCATGTTCCTGAAGCCAGGGCAAAGGTGAGGGCATAATCTCAAGAGTCCCACTGAGTATGTTAATGTCTTAAAACTGAGATTCAAGGAGGAAAACTAATTGATGCCACGAGGCTTGAGAGACTCACTGAAGGAATCCTGATCAGTATAAATCCTCCCTGAATCAATGCAAATGCAAGTTACATGAACTACAGTGTGAGGGATAGCTTCCCAAACCACTCAAGTGTTATGCATACCAAAGAATGGGGCACTGTACAACAGTGAGAAGATGAGATGAAAATGTGGAGGCCGATGTAAGTATGGAAAATGTTAAATATTGTCACAACTGAGGAGAGTGCAGTGCTGAGTATTGAGGCTGTGTGATCCAGAGATAGATAACGTTTCATAGGCAACGCACAGCTGATTATGTCATTTTTCCTGCTGCAAACTATCATAATGGCCTTTAAAATCCACTGTCAGTTGATCTCTATCATCAGCAACTATCAAAGAAGTTTTACTCATTACTCTTTACTATAATTTGCAGACTGCAGACCGTAGAAAAGGAGAAATTGCAAAGAAATTGCCTATAGAGAAATTAATATGAGGGAGGACTTGGTCATAACAAGAGTGAGACTGGATCACATAGGATTAAATGGCACTACCTTTGTGAGGAGTGATGAGTGACTGTCGGAAATGTGGAGTTAAAGAAAAGGTTGAACACATCATATTGCATTGCATCGAGTATGAAGCAGAAGGACAAAGGTTACATAAGAGAGTCTAAGAGGCGAGATGGGAGTCGGATCTGATAGAGATACTGGGAACAGGAGATGGTCAGGGCGGTAAAAGTTACCAGGAGTGCACTATTTAATTCAAGCACCACAAAATTGGTTTGCAGAATTGACACGCCCCTTTCATCTGCTACTGTGTGCTTTCCGGTCTCCGCCGCTGGGGGGTGCTCCCTCCCCTGGTCCTCCCCGGGGGTCTGATGGCAGGATGGCGGAGGCAGGGGGACCGGAGTCTGCCGCGGCCCGGTGCCCGGACGAGTCGTCGGACAGCGAGCCGGAGCAGGAGCCCGGAACCCCGCAGAAACTCATCCGAAAAGTGTCCACATCGGGTCAGATCCGCAGCAAGGTAAAGAGGGCTTGATCTCCCGGCGTATGTGAGCGGACATGATCTGATCTGTGGTCAGTGTCTGTTTTCATTCAGCGGGGGTGGGCCACACACAGCCCCGAGGTACACCGCTCTTCAGGGTGACAACGGAACTCCATACTAAAATCTCAACGTTTTATATTGTCTTCTTTAATGCATACATTATATACAATATCTAATATTTATTATTACTTTGTTCGGATGTAAATGGGCTGCTATGCAATACGGCATACACATCGCCTATGTTTATAATACGTCATCTTTTATAACCGGTTTGACATTTCTCCCCTACGTCTGTCTTCCACTATTGACTGTGATCGACGGTGCATATTATTTAAAAAGGGACATTTAATTAAAATCACTGCTCCTTTGTGGATTTGTATTTGACCGATTTTAAGAGTGGGTGTGACTAAACCTTGACCTAGGTTGATCCTGGTTTTGATGTTATGCATATTTGCTAACGAGGAATTGCACCTAAAAATGTGATGGATTTTAAGTGCAGTTTGGATTTGCCAACAAAAGCAGACAAGTCTATTTTAGGGGCAAGAGCCACAGCTGCTACACTGAACACTCCTGGTAAGTGGCATTGAAGTTTAGTTAACAAACACTTGATTGTTGTAACTGTCCAAGTTTAAACGTACAGACGGTGCATATCTTACGGTGCGAGTAGCCGCGTTAAAAAAATGCATATCCTAAGCAGGCGAAGCTAACCCGGCTAACTCTTGCTAGCCGAAGGGTCTCGGGCCCCGCGGAAAGCCCCGCCGTTTCCCACCACTGCCCACCCGCGAGAGGTGGGCTGTACGCGGCGTTGACGGCTGACTACAGTTCGCGTGAAAAAAGAGAACAGAAAAACCGTTTGAATCCGTTGGTTTGAACCCGTTTTAAACGCTCGGCTGGTTGTGTGTGCTTTATGAGACATAACGGTCCTCCGACTAACGGGTTTGTCATGTTAGATAATAATGCTCTTTTTTACGTTAATATCAGCAGAAATGTGCCTGATCAGTCAGCAGATTCCTCTGTAACACTAACAGCTCGGTTCACCATAAAAGTGCATTTGTGAAATTTTACACTTATATGCTTACACAAGTGAAGCTTTGTCGAACTTCACTGTAGTTGACTAACTATATGATGTCTTCAAGAGCGCGTCAAAAGCTCGGGAATACCTGTGTCACTGGTCTAAGGCAGCACAACACATACAGCGATAAGCAGGGAGGTTTGATCATACGTAAGACTGGCTAAAGCTTTGAGATGAAGTTTAGAAGAGCTTTAATAGTTTTTCACATTAGCGGAATTGCTAGTGGCTTCTGTTGTGAGTGAATATTTTGCAACATCTGTGTGCAGTCCTGTAAATGCACACCTTTAGTATGTCACA
>JBCAUF010557419.1:0-12563 GCA_038406115.1 Haemulon aurolineatum | reverse complement strand
GCTCATCAGTATCTCATTCACTCACATTCATACACCGATGGCTATGCCACCGGGGGCAACTGTGGGTTCAGTATCTTACCCAAGGATACTTCGACATGTAGACTGCAGAGGCCGGGGATCGAACCTCCAACCTTCCGATTGGTGGACGACCGCTCTACCATCTGAGCCTTCTGTAGAAGGACACCAGCAGTTTTTGATTGATATTGTTCTTCCAGAGAACCCTCAGGACATACAGTCTTCGCTGGGCCTTTTTTTTGCGCTCAAAGGTGTTTGTGCTCCACGTGATGCCCTGCTCAATGTGGACGCCCAGGAAACGGAAGTCAGCTACCCTCTCCACACAGTCTCCCCCAATGGTTAGTGGTGTAATGTCCGTTTTTTTCCTCCTGTAGTCTATTATGAGCTCTTTCGTCTTTGAGGTGTTGAGGAGCAGGTTGTTCTCCCAGCACCACGCTGACAGTCGCTCCACCACGTCCTTGTAGGAGGACTTGTCGCCCCCTGAGATGAGTGTTGCGGTGGTGGGCAGAGGTGCAGTCACGTGTGTACAAGGAGTAGAGCAGGGGTTTGAGCACACAGCCCTGTGGAGGGCCAGTGCTGAGGCTGAGGGCAGTGGATGTGTGTTTGACCACACTAATTGTCCACCAATCAGGAACCTCATAATCTACATGCAGGTGGAGTGAAGGAGACCCAGCCCCTGCAGTTTATCCACCAGCCTGTGAGGGAAGATGGTGTTAAAAGCAGAGCTGTAGTCCACGAAGAATATCCTCACACAGGAGGGCTGTGGCTGGGGCATCCTCTGTGGACCTGTTGGCTGCTGTGATGATGCTGTGACCATTTTTTCAAAACACTTCATCACAACCAGGGTGAGTGCCACTGGCTGGTAGTCGTTGAGGCCTGAGATGCCCAACAGCTGTTTTAACATTAGCATTTGGTGGCATGTAAACAGCGGTTACCATGACCACAGTAAGCTCTCTGGGGAGGTATATGGGTCTACATTTAACAGTCACAAACTCCAGATTTGGGGAGAAATGGCTGATCACAGTCACTGTGCTTATACACCAGGTGTTATTCACGTACACACAGAGCCCCCCTCCTCTGCTCTTACCGAAGTCTTCCGTTCTGTCATGACGCTGCACTGTGTAGCCCGCTAGCTCAATGGCGCAGTCCGGTACGATTGGATGAAGCCAGGCAAGCCAGGTAGCCAGGCAATTACTTGCATTGCCACCATGGCCCCATAAGTGAAAAACTGATGTATAAAAATGCCATTTTTACATTGACTGCCCTAGCTGGCGCTTTAGGGGGCAGAGCCTCCATTAATTCCTATGAAAAGTTGCACATTGGCGCATGAAAAATAACCGGATCTTCTGAGTTATGTGGGCCGCCATTTCCACGTTATGGGGGCCATTGAGCAGACGCAGTAGGGACTTCTCTCTACTGCACAGCTCCAACTGCCATCAGAATCCAACAAAGGAGAAACCGGCCGCTAACTTTTGGTTTACTTGAATGGGGATACAAATAATTAATTTTATGGCTCTTTCAGACTTTCCAAATGTTGTCAGACCAAACAAATTAAATTCTGATAGTGGAACGAGTCATTTTGCGGGGTTTGTGACGCTGAAAAAAAATAATCCACCGTTTTACAGACGCTTCTTTTACAATGCAACCTCATGAGAAAAAGTCTTTTTGGGCCCCAGTGCATCACGTGACGGGACATGGAAGTTGCAATACCACCGTTTGGCCACTACGAAAATTTGCTTCAAAGCTTGGCACACTTCTTGGGGGCTTGGCTTGAACTCACAGTTTCTAACACCAAGAACCATCTTCTTACTCATTGAGCTAAATGGCTGGAATTCATCCCTGGTGTGTGGCCTTACAAATGGACTCAGATAGTCACCAACCAGGCAGCATTTGTCAAAGCAGATTCAAAAAATTGTCAAATGTCATAAATTCTGTTATCAAAATAAAAATCTGATGATACATAAATTGCATCTTGACAGCATGGAAATGTTGATATGTTTTTAACGATAAGTGTTTTGCTTTATAAGAGAAAATCGGATATTTAAAAATGCCATTCTTACATTGACACTTTCCATTGACTTGCATGACAGCCATGGTGTCAATTGAGCAACTGTGGGAAGAGACAGGTTTAATAAGTTTTATAATTTTTGAAAAAACTGAGTGATAGACTTAATAATTTGTTCTGAGTTTAAATGGACAAAAGTTTCTAAAGTATTGGGGCTACATTTTGGTGAAAATTACAAAACTGTAGCAAGTACGGTTGGTTCGGTGCATTTTTCGCAAATTGGAAGTAGGGTATCCTCTGAAGAAGAAGAAGAACATTGAGGAAAACAATAGGGATTGGCATCTTAGGCTGCCCCTAATTAACCTGCAACAACTCACTTCACGGGCCACCTGAACAGACGTTAGAAAGAAACAAACAGGAACTTAAGCTAGCATGATTAAGTTTCTCTTTCCCTTCAAGGAAGAGAAAAGACATTCAAGTGAAACTTGGAATGATCCCAGTTGAAGCAAAGTTTGGCCCTGATGACCACAGGGTTGCCACCTTGGCTTTGTGAAGTCATGCCGATTATGGGCCTGATTTACTAAAGGTTTGCGTGTGCAGAAACGGGTGCAAACCTGATTGCAATGCACGCACAAACTCATGTTAAAGTTGATCTACTACCTGGACGCAAAGAGGTTTGCGCATAGATTAAGATTGTACACACAATGTGATTTACCAAATCGGCAACTGATTGCGTTCGCGGATTTTGTGTCTTGATTTAACACATTTGAAAGGCATGTCTTAATTGGCACGGCTTTATGCACAAAGGGCTGCGGTTGTTGTAATAAGGAGACATAGGCACAACGAAAGGTGACGGAGAGAGTCTTTTCAGCTCAACATTTTTTCATATCTTTTTGTCAAAGTGGTTTCTCCGTTTCGCAGGTTGCAGTGGTGTCGACCAGTGCACTCATCCAAAACAAGTGGTCACTCTCTCTAATGTATGTGTGTGTGGCATGTAACTAAATAAATAAACATACATAAATAAAATTAGTTTATTTATATATATATATGTATATATATATATATATATATATATATATATAGATAAACCTACACGTGTTTAAATAAAGCAGCAACGACCCCCGTTAGTTGTACCCATGTTATTTATTTTATTTTCAAGTGCTTCCAAACCTCACTAGCCAAGAAATTCCTGTACATCATGAGACAACAGCGGGGAAAAAAACCCTGCAAAAAGGCTATTGTTTATAGATTGTCATTGAGGATTTGTGGATTGTGATTTATAAGAAAGTTACGTAGTTGGACTGTCTTTAAATGTTGACTGGCTAGTGTTAGCAATCGCAGTCGGTTTACTTTACCGGGAGGCAGAAGAGGAAGCTGCCGAGCTGAGGGGGCGTCTTCAGCGGAGAAGAGCCAGAATGAGGAGGAGGAGTCTGGAGAGATGTCGCACAATCCTAGCCCTTGCTGGTTTTGTAAGTTGTTTTTCCTCAGGGAGCACTTCATATTAAAGTTAATAAAATGAATATGATATGGTATAGACATTTTAATGTATGAAACAGGATTAACAGGATCCACCCCAAACTGTGTAGAGTAATAGTAACGCAATTGACCCAAACCTTTCAGTCATAAATGTTCTACTACTTGCACACACAATTTGACATCTGACTTTTGACATGGGATACCGAGCACCACCTAGTGGTGAAATCATGGGGGGACCCAACAGTTACGGTGCATTCAGACCAAACGCGAAACGAATATTTGCCTCGCGTTACTCACGCGAGTTCTACCGCGGCTGTAGTTGAATTTACTCGCGTCACTAGCGCAAATAAACGACTCGCGAATTTCTGGAATAGGCGGGTCCCTAGGATGCATGACGTCACTGACGTCACTATCGTGTAGAATCTCAATGCGGATAGGCAGTCCCGACACAGCGTCTAGCGAATATTTTGCCGTTCAATTAAGTTATAAGTTCAATTTTTTTAACTCACGCGAATTTGCAGCGCGTTATTCGCGGCGCACGGAAACCATCAATCGCGGCACGCGGAAACTATCAATCGCGCCACCGGCACAAATTCGCATGTGATCGCGTCTCTGCATTGACTTTGTACGTAATCTCATCGTGCGAAAAATTCACTTCACGTTTGGTCTGAACGCACCGTTACAGGTAAATAGAGGAGCATATTAAGTTTTATCATTTCAATAAATTCAAAACAATATTTGATACAAGTCTGATAAGTCTTGTACAATGCATCAAGTGAAGCTCATTTGTATAGAACACAAAAAAATAATTGTTTAAGGAAAGCCTGAGAAAATAACTATATGAATACATTTTACACTGCATGTTTAAATACATCAGTCAAGTCAAATAGCAATGGCGAGTTCACAGTTAAAACAAGTAATGAATGAATGAATGAATGAATAACTAAGTTAAAATAGCATTTAATGGTTGTACAATTTTTTTTTTCTTTTTAATCACAGGATCATTCCCTCAGAGGTATGCCCAAATAAACAACACTGTACCCATTCTCTGCACCTTCTTCTCCAAGGAGGCTGACCTAAAATCAGCCTTCAGGCTGTCCAGGGAAACAATCAATTTACTGGTCCAGATGTTGCTCCAGCTAGATGGATGCCACATCCAGCTTGTCCCACCTGCAGAGCACAAGAAAAGCTATTTGAACCACAAGCTCTTCCCTTATGTGGTTCTCCAAGGTGGGTCAGTCCATGATGCCCTTGTGCTCCGGAGGTCTCCAATGTAAAGAAGTCCCTCTACCCACCAGCTGGCTTCTTTCTCCTTGGAGATGAGGGGTACCCTTGCCTGCAGCATCCTGTGGCCCTCATGACTCCATACAGTCAACCTGTAGCAGGTAAGAAAATAAATTTTCAGTTGTTACTTTGCATTTGCGTTCGTGGTTGTATTTTATATTACCTGTATTTTAATCAACAGGCCAAGTTGAAGCGTGTTTCAACAGGCATCACGCCAAGGCCTGAAACATTATTGAGCGCACCTTTGGGCTGATCAAAACCCGCTGGAGAGCCATTTTCCTCCGGGCTTTGGAGATCCGGTCTCTGTTTTCCCCCAAAGTCATTGCGACATGCTGCATCCTCCACGAACTCTGCCTGCTGGCAGGCGACATCCAGGAAGAGGAGGAAGCGGAGGAGGATACAAGGAGGATGAGGAAGATGGGGGGGGAATGTTCCCCAAGACCAGGAGCTGTCTGGAAACAATCTCCATGCTAGACTTGCTGTGCAAGTGTCTGCCCCTGGAGAGCTCCCAGCATGTCTGAGGGGGCATGACAACTGATTCAGTAACTAATAAAATTAATGTTACAATTCCAATCATTCTTATATTCAGTCATTATAGTAGTTGAATTGTTATCTGTTAAAATGTGTTAAATTTTGTCTTGTTGATTTATTCTAAATTATTGTGTATATAGTTAACTATCCAATGACAATCATTATTATAATCATTATATTAGCCGATATGTATATATTGTTTGTTTTTTAGTAACCTGTTGTCCTGTGCCCCGCATCATAAAGCGAGTTCAACATACCCAGGGTCTCTTTTGGTTGTCTGGCTTCACTAACCCTAACAACAGCAGTCTCGATAAATGGTATCATGAAGCAGGTTATCAACTTGATGAGTTAACTCAGGGTTTCCTTCAGCGCATTCACATGAAAGAGGCAGAGTTTGCTGCCTAGGGCCAATCAGAAATGCTGAAATCAACACCTACAGCCGGTCGAAAATCCCTGACTGTGTAAATGTATCAGTTAGCCTGTGAATATTCTCATTCATCCAGGTCATAGCTATCTCAAGGAATTTCAATCAAATGCAACTGGATTTGGTTATTTGTCTCTGAAGACGTTTCATCCAAGAGGTTTCATCAGTTCATGCTAGAGACTAGGCTGGTGTGGGGATCCAAGTATTTAACCTATGTGGAGGCATTCTCAAAGACCAATGATGTAATTGGGTCGTTAGTGCTCCATGTCCCAACGACAGTCGTTAGTGTGACAGTCGTTGAGGATGATGAAAGGTGGTTTCGACTTTGTTAGTGCTCTTTTGTGTTATAACGATAGTCGTTGGAGTCACATGAGCCCAAGTTGTTGAATCTCCTGGGCAGAGATGAAAGGGCAGCATTGTAAATTGAAGATAGATGGTGTCGCAGACCTCCTCCTCTGTTGAGACGGTTTCTCTAATTTCACATAGATGGCTTCTTTAACCCCTTTTCAAACCATCTATCCTCTCTGTCCAAGATGTGAACATTGTTGTCCTCAAAGTAGTGAGCCTTCTCCTTGAGGTGTAAATAGACAGCAGAGTCTAGACCTGAGGTGTTAGCCCTCCTGTGTTGGGCCATGCGTTTATGCCGTGGTTGTTTTGTTTCGCCAATGTAGAGGTCCTTGCATTCCTCATTGCATTGGACGGCATACACCAGATTGCTTTTCTGAGTGTGTGGTGCTTGGTCTTTGGGATGTACCAGCCTCTGAGTGTGTTGCTGGGTTTGAAATGCACAGGGATATGGTGCTTGTTAAAGATCCTCCTGAGCTTTTCAGATACCCCAGACACATATGGGATGACTATGTTGTTTCGTTTGTCTTCTTTTTTCCTTTTCCTCAACCACTTTGGTGTTCTTTCTTGAACCTGCTGCAGTTTTTACAAAGGTCCAACTGGGATAAGTTTTGAGAGCACCCCTTAGGTGCTTGTGTTCTTCCCCTTGGGCCTACGAGCTTGTGGGTACATTATCAGCTCTGTGTTGCGGGGTTCTGATGATGCCAAGTTTGTGTTCCAGTGGGTGGTGTGAGTCAAAAAGTAGGTATTGGTCTGTGTGTGTAGGTTTCCTGTATATTTCCACTGTACCCCAATGTGGAGGCTCCTGTCCTTTTCTATATGGACGTCACAACCTAAGAAGGGCAAACTATTATCTTTGACATCTTCTCTGGTGAACTTGATGTTTCTGTCCATTGACTTGATGTGTTCAGTAAATGCTTGCACCTCTTGGGTGTCAGACCTGGACTCAAACAGGACTCAGACACAGAGGAATATGATTCAGGCAGGCTTTATTAAGGTGTTCAATCCTCTCAACAGGGTGAAAAATAAATAGGCTATGAAATTATCTAGGACAGCTATGAAAGCAAAAACTAGAAGGAGAAACTAGAACTGCAAGCAGTTATGAACGGGGGCCAAGCCCCCCGCACAACCTCGTCCCCTGTGCGACCGTCCCCCACGCCCCTGAGGACGCCGGGCTTGGGACGGACCTTGGGACGTGGGCCGATAGCCGAGTTGTGGTGTCAGCTGTAGTGGGATGCGCGCTGCGAGTGCAAAAAGCTGAATGTGTGCCGATTTAGATTTGTTCTAATAAATCCAGCGCACTTTGACCAATCATCATGTAACTTCACGGCTGGCCTCACGACTGACCCCACATCACGCTCACAGAATTTTGTTTGATTCTGATCAACTTTTATGAAATTTGGGGCGCTCGGTGGCGTAGTGGTTAGAGTGCTACATAAGCTGTTATGCTAACGTTAGTGCTGGCTAACACAGTCTAAACAGGCAGAACGCCCCTGAACGCCTTGTCATAAGCTATTACTGAATTAATATGATGCAACGGCACGGCAGTGTTGTGATTTTTTTTAACTTATCAGTAACAAAATGGGTGTTGTGCTGGTTTGTTTCTTTTGGAAAGCAGAACAGCCTACTACCGAGCAGCAAGGTCCTAAAATTAATTTTGCCATTTTCCCCACAGAAAAAACAGAGGTAAGAAAGGCAAAAAAAACAAAAACTCAGAGAGGTCAAAGTGTGTTGAAGGCGAGACCGGAAGTCTAAGTGGAACACGGAAGTCGTAGGTGGCGTTGAAACAGTCCATATCATCATTCTCATGTTTGGAGTTTGTTTGTAACCAGCACATGCTTTATGCGCATGCTCCATGGCTTATTTTGCGGTTTTAGTATATTGGTGTGGCGGCGTCACAGTGCCACATACAGGCCTGACATATGTACTACAGCATTTTGGGTCGTTTTCAGTGTGTCCATGTGGATGCAGATATTTCTGGAAACCATGCCATGTTAACTGAGCTTTTTTTCAAAACGGAAAAAACAAGAATCGTTTTGGGTGAAGCCCGGTATCCTTGTGGATGAGGCCATAGTTTCTCTCTCTATCTATCTATCTACCGTTAACGGCCCAGCACTAGACATTTTATCGTGAAGTGGTGTGGAGATATTACCGGGCCTCAATAAGCAAGGAAAGGTATTTTTAAAATAGCAAGTTAGTAACTTTATTCTCTTATCAAGTTTTATTTGTCAGAATTCGCAATTTATGCTAGGTTACAGAAAAAAGAGACATTTAGGGAATTTGTTGCAAGTTTGGACTGAAATTATACAGAAATTGGTAAAAACCTAAATGGCTAAAAATTGTCATCTATTTACCATGAGATTCGTGGACCTGTCTTGCCACCTTAATACTAGCTTCTAACCATAACCTTGAATAATAACCATAACCATAATGATTAGTTGCCTAACACTGACCCAAAAATCCAGTTATTCCAGAAACAGATCATTTTGAAAGTAACTTATGATGAACATATGATGTCTCCCTTGTAGGTTGTCCATTAGGTTTCTATGGTACGGACTGTTCTCAGATCTGCCAATGTAGGAATGGAGCGGACTGTGACCACATCTCTGGACATTGTACCTGTCGCACCGGCTTTATGGGACGATACTGCGAGCAAAGTATGTTGCACTTTCTTATTTTCTGTATTTCTCTCTCTCTTTCTATCTTTTGGAGAAATTGTTGTACTGTTGGATCTGTACCAGGCAGCATTGAGGTTCTTTCTACAATTTACAATCTACAATTGGTGATGAAGTTCAATGAGCAAGACCCTGATACCTTTTTCACTCTCTTTGCCTGGATCTTGCATAAGCAGAATGTTCAGAGACCTATTGTGTCATTTGGAAATGCAGTCTCATAACCCACTGACTATGGTCTAATGAGGCTGTAGCTTCTTTTTTTGTTCTTTTCTAGGTTTTTTAAATGTATCTGCATTCATATGCATAAAAACAAAACGATCCTAGATAATAATAATAATAACAATAATAATAATTCATTTTATTTATATAGCGCTTTTCGATGACCCAAAGACGCTTACAGTACACAGGCAAAACAGAACAAAACAGGACAAGAAGGGGCAGTGATACTGAGGAGACAAGCAGACGGACAGCAGAGAGAGGAAAAGGGCATAAAGGGGGGGCTGGGGGGAGGGCGTTCAGGTGTAGAGGAGGTCAAAGGCTAGTGAAAAGAGAGAGGTTGTTAGGCAGGATTTGAATATGGGGAGTGAGGGAGCATCACGGACTGGTTGGGGGAGAGAGTTCCAAAGTCGGGGTGCTGTTCTGGAGAAGGCTCTGTCACCGAAGGTCAGAAGGGTAGATGTTGTCTTAACTGTGACTTGATCCTTGTGTCTCAAATTCCTAATCTGACTGTAGTGGAACTCTTTACCTCCACTAACTATTGTAGATGTCTGAGAGTCTGCTTTAAAAACGTTTTCAATTTAATCGTCCCTCCCCCACAAACACACTGGAGGCCCCAAAACAATGGATGTTGCTCACAGAGCAAGTTAAATCATTGCCAGACTATAGCCAATTCAGAGATTCAGGACATCTGTACTAAAAGTAAATTTTTATATTGCTTATTACTTATTCAGAGTGCCCTCCTGGTTCATACGGTTATGGCTGTCGTCAGGTCTGTGACTGTCTAAATAACTCAACATGTGATCACATGACCGGTACATGTTACTGCAGCCCTGGCTGGAAGGGAACACGCTGTGACCAAGGTGAGGACATACCTCAGTTGAATACATCAATGTTGCACCATATTAATAAAGAAAAAGTTTTAAAAAGCTTGTTGTTCACTTCTTAGGGTGTGTTGATACTGATACTGCGATCAAATTCCCTTGGTTGTCATTGATAGTCATGTTTTATTTTTAAAACAAACCAAATGTCTATTTAGATCAGACTCTAACTCTCATTCTGCATTTCCAACTCCTCCTCTCTGCAGCTGGTGTAGTGGTGGTGGGCAGCGTCAACAGTTTGACCAGTGCAGTCATGCAGGTGGACACCTACCAGATTGGAGCCATTGCAGGAATCATTGTCCTGGTGTTGTTGGTACTCTTTCTCTTTCTCCTCTTCATCATCTATAGGAAGAAGCAGAAGGGCAAAGAGCCTACCATGCCAGCTGTGACCTACACTCCTGCCATGAGAGTCAATGCAGATTACACCATTGCAGGTACATATATTACTAGGCTCATGACTAACTGTCAACTAACTCTATTTTAGGCCCACCGGAGGTAGAACAAAACCTAACAATATTTTTCCTCTTCTCTAAAGTCTCCCATATATGAAATGGATTATTAGGTGAAAATATTTTACTGCAAACATTGTTAAATTGATACCTATTGTTATATATCCCAAACCTAAAAAAGAACAAAAATATAGCCTGGCCGTATGGGAGATATCAACTTCCATGTAGTTGGTATCTTGCCACTCTCAACACAAGAAAAGTAAGACAGATTTTTCTTTCCTAAAAATGAATAATCCAAGGGAGTTCAATGAATTTAGGCCCATTACTTAAACGCCCCATGTGATGAAGGTTTTTGAGAAAATACCTAAAGTGAAAATCGCCTCTTTGATTAATGGCAAACTTGATCCTCTCCAATTTAATCTTTGACAGGTTGTACAAGCACCTTGAAAAACCCAGTACACATGCAAGGCTTTTATTGCAGATTTTTCTTAGCTTTTGATAAGATGCAGCCTGACATTTTAATTTAGCAGCTTTTTCATCTTATTTTAATCTACCAGAATCTATTTTATTGTTACTCAAACTTTTTAACAGATTCAGTGAGTATTTGTGAATGGCAGCATGTCCACCGTCATCACCTCAAACACAGGTTCTCCACAGGGCTGTGTTCTCTCTTCTTTGTTATTTATCATGTATACAGACAGCTAGGTCTTTGCAAGAGGACAGCTATCTGGTGAAGTTCTTGAACTACACTGTCTTAGTATCACTTCTTCAGGGGCCCCAATCAGACCACGACTGTGCACTTTCTTTATTTGTGAACTGGTGTGATGATAACTTCCTGGATCTAAATGTGACAAAAACAAAGGAATTAGTGATTGATTTCAGGAGGAATTGTCCTAAGCAAGTAGCCTGCACCATCCATGGAGATGGTGTTTAGATCTTTGTCATAAAAGTACTGTATTGGCTGCTCTTCTTTCTGGACAAAGGTTACTTAAAGGCAAACATGAACTGGAGCAACAGGAGGAGGAAATAAGAAAAAGGGAAGAGCGATTTGAACTGGAAACGGAGATAGCAGCATCAGTGGCTAAGATGAATGTCCTGAGAGCCTAAAGAAGTGGAAAGTAGTATACCCAATAAATCTAATGGAATGGAATCCTATTTTAATAAAAAGGAGAGAGAGGCTCATGCTGCTTTGAATGCTGATGCCAATTAATTTGTGCCTTATGCTCAAGGAAAATACAAGAATCCAATTCCAGCCAAAAGTGTTCCTGAGTCTCACTTTACAGGTATGCCTCAAAAGTTGAATACCCCATCAGAGGCCAATAAACTTAAACATATGATATCCATAATGGCAAGGCAAAATGAAATAACTGCTTTGCTGATACACCAATAAAATCTTTCATCTTTGCCAAACGGAGAAATGCAAGCGTTTGATTGAGAACCTCTATTGTGTCATACTTTTATGAGAGCTTTTGAGCCCAATATTGAAGAAAAGACGCAACAGACAGTCTGCACTTTCTGGAACAATACAAAAGGGGTCAACCAATGGTTGCTGTCAACAAATGGCTGCGGACAGAGGACCACAAGGCAAAGGCTTTGTTGGAAGAACATTTTGGAAATGAACAAAGGATTGCATGGACTTATTTGGACAGTGGGAAGAAAGGCTTGCCTGTACTGCAAAGGTGGACAAGCATTGGAGTTGTAGACTTACGACTTTTTAGACCAAAGGAGTCCAGCGTCATTTGATGAATAGGCTGGATATTTCAGGAAGAGGAACCAAGATTTTGCTACTCACTATGTTTCAAGAAGATAAAATTGATTCAATGTTGTTGAGCCTCTGATTGGTTTGAATGCATTTCAAACCAATAAGCCCTGGAACACAGAGTTTATTTTGAGTCAAGGTGGAGGACCAAATGCTGTTCAGTCAATGTTTGGGACTGTTAATGGACCACTTTGTGATGCTGGAGCAGACTGTGAACAACCTGCACTCACTGTTAAAACGTTTCAAGTGGATTTCCCAGAGTGCAGCCAAGATGAACAGTGGGGTCTAGCTGATGAATGGTCACTACAGGATTTTTTTGCCCCTAAAGAAAAGGGATGTGAGCATGCCTAATAACTGCCAGCTAGCAGAGTAATGTGCCCTGAGTCGGAAAAGGAGGTTCCAGAGAGATGCCCCATTTCACGCAGACTATGCAGCCCTTATGCATGACCTCCTTCTCTGTGCTTGTGCTGAAAGGGTGCCTCATAAAGAACTGCCATATACTG
>JBCAUF010557369.1:0-12569 GCA_038406115.1 Haemulon aurolineatum | reverse complement strand
TTTAGGGCACATTGAAGCTTGTGGTCAAAACACAATTACTCCCCACAAAAAAGGTCCGTGACTCATGCGTGAATCACTCATCCAAATTAAAGTAGTACCATCTGTATGTGGCAAAATGCTACCTGCTAACTGCTATTATGAATGACTGGACTTCCCACCTGTTTGATTTCATTTGGTACTTGTTCACTGCTATTCTTTCAGGCTACCTCTCTTATTCACAAAGTATCCCCTTCCAACTGGTCTGTTTTCACTCCAGGAGGCTGAATGAGTGGATTTCTGGGTTTTCCTCTCCGAAGCCAAAGGTTTCAGAAGCGGCAACCTTTTTAGACTCAAAAGGGTGTCCCTTTCACCCTCCCCCCCCCCCCCCCCCCCCCACAGTAAAGGGCAGAGGTAGAAGAAACTAAAAAGGTCCTGTGTGAGTCTCCTAGATCCTCTGCTGGCCAACGAAAAAGCAGGAGGCGTGGCTGCAGGACTTGCCAAGACGACAATAAAGGCGAGTAGTGTGACCATTTCTTCAAATGTGGACAAAGTCGTCATCTGTCTCGGGGATGTAGGACTGGACGGAGGGGTGCCGACAAGACAGTACAGGTAGACATGTCAGCTAACACTGTGACCGCTACACCAACACCACCTGCTGAAAAAGACAATCAGAGTGAACAGCTTAGAGACATACAAGCTAGTCACTGACAGTATTCGACACTGAGTCAAATTTGGCTGCAAGAATACAGGACACAGCCTCACAGGAAAATGAAGCAGTTAGTGTCAGTCTCATTTCCCCTAAACAAAGAACACATTTAGTCAGTCAAGTTTTGAAAAAAGTATATCATCACTTGCCAGATAGATGGGGTTGAAACGAAGGCTTTGTGGGACACTGCGTCACAAATTTGTCTCATGAACAAGAAATGGAGGCTACAGAAAATTCCAAATGCTAGAGTTAGGGACCTACCTGAGATAGAGGACCCTGATCTCCTAAATGCGAGGGCAGTTAACCAGACACCAATCCCTTTCTGTGGGTGGGTTGAAGTTACATTCGAGTAATACCCCCTGAAAACGCAAAACAGTTAGAGCTCTCAGTGCCAGTTTTGGTATCAGACGAAGATGGGGTGGCAGAGGAGCCAATCATTGGTTATAACGTGATTTAGTATGTGTTAACAAGTGGCATTGAACCCCCATGTGTCGTCACACATGCAGTCAGTGCAGCATTCTCCTTTGACTGCAAGAAAGCAGAATTATTTCGAAAAGTAATGAGAAGTGCGGATGATGGATTAGGTGAAGGTATGGTGAAAGTGGGAAGGGAGATGACATCTATTCCGGCAGGCCAGACCAGGACAGTGAAGTCCAGTTTTCGAGCAGGCACACTCCCAGACCAACAACATTCAAGGTTCAAGGTTTTTATTTGCCAAATGTGTAAGAAACCAGTAGTTCAGACACATTGTAAATCTTGTGCAGAGCTCTGTCCAAGTCAACATTTAGATAGATAAATATTTAGCAGGGAGAAAGAAAATATGTAAAAAAAGAAATGTGTGTATATGTGTGTATAAATCAATATATAAACACTGTAAAACATTAAGGAAGGGGGTGAAATAAACAGTTTTAAAAACACCAATATTTACATACAGTTAAGGGAAACACACAGAATTAGAGGCATTATGGAAAAGTCAACCTGCAGGTATTTGGACAGTAATAAATAGCAAATAGTCTGGTAGTACTGTGGGACTATTGCTCTGGAGAGTATTGCACGTTTGTCATGTGATTCAAATTTTGGGGGGAATTGTACATTGTTCACAGGTAATTGTCTTCATCTGTTGCACAGGATGAGATAGCATTGTGTTGTTATACATGTGTCCAGCTGTTCTATTTTGCCATCAGTCTGACTGTGGCAGGGAAGAAGCTGTTTTTTGTGGGTGATGATGCTGTCCGCTCTACTGTGTCTCAGGTTGTACCTGCAGCGTTTGTGTCTGAGTAGAGGGTGAGCTGGATGGAGTGGGTCTCTGATGATTAGGGACTCGTAGCAACACACGAGCCACTATTGATCTTCTGCGTGTTTTTTCTATATTATTAATCTTAATTTCAATTTCTCTGTCTAAATTAAAAACAAAGAGACTGAGAGAGGGTAAAACACAGACAGGCAGGTACAGTGAGACATTTTTTGAGGTGACTATTTCTTTGCTTGGTTTGTGTGTTCATCTGAGTGTATGCATGTTTATTATGTGTGTGTGTGTGTGTGTGTTTCCACTTTGTACTCACAAACGCTAACATTAGAAGCTGGCGCGTTAGTGCCAGTCACTGATGTAGCAAAGACATCACACGTGTTTCCTAGCCGCTGATGCAAGCGAAGACACAAAGCAACTGGCGCGTCAGCCAGTGATCACACACGAATTGTAGTAAATTGAAGTTTTTCTTATAGACTCATGGTTTTAGTCTCTTCCGGGCAGCAGCCTACGAGTCACCCTCAAAATTTCCTGCGGGAATTTTCTAGTTCCCTCTGCTCTTTTGCGGCAGAGCTGCACATAGATGAAGTTCATGGTTGGAAGTTTAGTCCCTATAATCCTCTCTGCAGTCTTTATGACTCTTTGCAGAGCCTTCATCTCTGTTTGTGTGGTGCTACCATAGGCTCTAGGTCGGCTTGGAAAGGCCCAGGGTGAAGGTGGCTCGCAGCTTCGGCCGCAAGCTTTACAGCGAGGATAGTAATTAGGTGCACCTGCGAATTTATGTTGGCAACGTCGGGGAAAACGCAAAACAGGTATGTCCCTTACCTGCCTACGTATTTCAAGATGGCGCCTGTCCATGGAGAGTCTACCCCAGTTTATGTACATGTAAATGTAAAATTTGGCCAATTGGGATATTTGAAATCAATAGTGCTGGTAAATATTTGTGAGAAAGGACAAGTAAGTGTATGGGCAACATAGATTCTGATATTGACAAAATTAAAACGTTACACAACGTTACACAGTGTACCTTTAAAGGCAAGTTTATGGTTTTCGATCCGTGACCAAGGGAAGGCCATCACCAGAGATTCCTGAAAGAGTCCAGCCGTCCTCTCACTGCATTCATCACACCCTGGGGTCTATATGAGTGGGTGAGAATCCCTATCGGTTTGTCATCTGCACCTCAGGGATGAAATATGCTTGCCTTACCTGGACCATAACTTAGTCCACTCTGACATTTGAAGATCCCCTGAATCATTAGAGGAGTGTGGTGGCAGTCACCAAAGCCACGGAGTCAAGCTGACTCCCAGAAAATGTGAGATCTTCAAAGATCAGGGGAGATTTCTCGGAAAGGCTCGTCACAAAAGACGGTCACACAATGGACCCGGCGGACATTGCTCCAGTGCAAGCCCTGAAGCAGCAGAAACCGACCAGAGTATGAGAGCTTAGGAAGCTACAGGAATTTACATCATATTATCGCAGTTACATCCCAAACTCCGCCCGGATAGCAAAGCCCTCTATGATCTCCTCATAGAAGATCAGACTCGCCAGACAGAAACAGACAAAAGGGTGGGAAAGACAAACAGGAAACAGAGACATGAGGAAGAGGAATATAGTTCAGGGGATGAGGATAAGTCGAAATCTATCACTGGACTACAACCCAGATCAAGCTGATAGGTGGAAAGTACTCTGAGGGCGGAGGCACCCGCGTTCCATCCAGACCAGAGAGCAGCAACAGCAGTGGATCACGACAGGAGGACAGTGCAAGTGACAGCAGGAACAACAGGATGGAGTAGGGGCACCAGAGCAGGACATTGAGATACCACACACTCAGAGTGAACAGCTATCTCCTGAAGCGTCATCCAGTAATCAGGAAGACTATCCTGATCATCCTGTTCAACAGAAAAAGTATCCTTTCAGAACAAGAAAGCCCAAAATGATGTTCACTTATCATAAGATAGGACAGCCGACAATGTCCAATAGTTAAGCACGAGAACGATTAAGAAAACAGTTAATCTTTGAATATGTCATTTCCTCAATACAGACTTTTTTTTGTGACTGTGTCACCTTGTGGTCATCATGATTTAACTGTCAATCATATTCTCATTAATTTGAAGCATCGCCATCTTGACTTCTTTTTTTTTTCATGTCAGTCAAGACAGCGGGTGGAGAGGGGGACCTCTGCTGGTGACGTAGCCTACGACGCTCGGGGAGCAGGCAGAGTGATGTTTTTCCACAATATGCATTCACACTCAGCCAAAATAATAACCTACACGTTGGTTCAAAACAATGAAAGTTATTTTTGTCTTATTTTGTTTTAGAGTGATGTATTTATGTGATGAAGTTGATGATGCAAGATAACGGTACTAATAATTCCTTTTCTACACAGGTGAGGCTCGTAAGATGCCATGGAAACAGTCTGTAGTCTGACAAGAAAGATGGTGCACCACCCATGAACACGATCTCTGTTCCAAGAAGTTGGATAAAGATCAACTTTTTTCCAGAAGGGCCCATCCATTCTTCCATCTCTATTACTGAGTGTCAGACTCCAGTGTGATAAGTAGCATCACAAGGATCTTCTCCACATGACTTCTGTTTCAGTGCATTTGTCAACTGAAACTGACTTGACTCACTATATTAGGCTATATAAACATTATATCAAATTATACATTATCTTACAAAAATTGCAATGATCACAATAGAAGATCCAGTCAAATGTGTTATTTTATGTCAGAGACACTTTGTTTGATCTTTGTGTAATTTTGAGACAATGTCATCTTGTGAAAGATTGAAGTTATTGTGTTCTGAACGTCACCGTCACAGTGCCAAGCTACACAGTTAAAGAACGGAGAACAGTGCTAATTTCAATATCCTGCTTGGTCCTCCTCAGTGTTAGTCTGTACTTACAGGGAAAGTACGTTCTACTTGCAAAGTAATTACAGGGGTAGGACGGAAAGTACCCTGTAGCCTACTTCCATACCAATTACAGGGGTAATAGGGTATGTACGCTGCACATGTATACTAATCGCAGGAGTAATAGGGTAAGCAACATCGATGCCTTCATAATACAGTCAGGCTGCCCATTGTTATGTTGTACTTCCAGGGGAAGTACGCACGGTTCTTAAAAAGTATTAATGAGAGAATAGCATTAGCAGTGTGTTTTATGTGTCATTCATTCAAGAATAAAAACATAGTTTAACTGTCCGAGTGGCTCCTTATTGTGCATGTAAAGATATGTAGCTATATTATTACATTACTGTAATGTATGTGTTTCGCCAGGGATGAGTTCAGTAGCTGTGCATCTAAGTTTTGTTTGTCTGCCTATTTTTAGTCATGTATACCCCTTTTTTTTCTTTTTTTTAATACATAGCCCCGGCCACTATCCGAAATCATACTGTAAAAAACCAAACAACAGAAATCACTGGAATATGGGTGAAGCCTGCCTGCAGAAACATACAAAAAATGACTCACATTGAAAATGCTATGAGCAAAGGCTTTCAATATTGTACATTAGGCCTACGTATTCCATTATAATTGAAATGATTATTAGGTTACACATTTCATTCAGTGAATTAGGCAACACAGTAGGTGGCCGTGAGTAATGCTGTAACATTGGAGAAAGCAGTTGTGAAATGTGCCAGGATTGACACTGGAAGTCTGGTCAAAGTAGGACGTAACTGGACGGGAGATTCGGTCTAGATGCAGCACTTGTACTGTCAATCACAGAGTAAATCACGGGGGAAATACGTGGCAGAGGTGAGTTAGTCAGTGTAAGTCTGTGGAAGTTGGTGGTACGCGGCACGATTGTAGGCTAGTAAAAGGGTTTTTATTAACATGAAATGATGTTGACATAATCCCAATCTGTTATGGCTATGTTAGGCTAACACATGTTGCACTATTTACTTAAAATAGCAGGCCTATATTTACTTTATTTATTCACGCTATAAGTAAAAGGTTTGTTAAATTTAATAATGATAATGCAAATGTAATAGCCTATGTTTTTTCAGCCTTTGGAGTGTGACAACAATGAAACTTCCCATAGCCTATCCAAAACAAAAAAAAAACATAATCTTTATTATATATTACATTTAATAAACTGATTTAATTATTAATTTTATTTAAAAAATAACGATCGATCCGCCACAAAAAGAAGAGGATTGTGATTTGCCTATTTATTTGGTAGCCTATCCAGCCACCCGTCACCAGCCAATAGCTGCTTTCCTTAGTGGACGACCAACCAATGGCTCTGGTCGGCGCTATAAATACAACGTCGTCAATGAGCTTCCTCCTCTTTAGCGCCAGGACAAAGACTTTGAAGACCATCATCATTTTGAAAATACTTTTGAAAAGACTGTTTTTCAAATGGCGCGGCACGCCATTTCTTTTGGGGCCACCACGTGGGGGCACCTTTTTTTATTTCAGCATAGTGCCCAGCAAACATTTTGACGCCTGATGAACGTCTAACCGACGTCGGTCAGGCAGGTCGAGTCGACGAGGTGCTGGAATGAAAGTTTTTCGGACGTTTTATGACCGGCAGTCGCCTAATTCACCTCGTTTCGATGGTTCACCTCAATTCATGTCAGGAGTAGGGATTACGTCGTGTTGACGACTTCATGGCTCCAGACTAATTTTTTGCATTGATTGCCCTGCTGCGTCTAACTTATTTTTTTAGGTGCACTGGCACAAAATTTAGGTGCACTCTACTTTTTCACTGCATCCAAAAGCCCATGTTATTTAAGTTATTTCCAGCTAATTCCAGGAGAACCCCTCACCTCCTTTTTAATCACAAGGAGACCTTACTGGCTTCATAGCTTTAATATGACGTGAATGATTTCCAAACAATAATGAGATATTGAGAAAAGGGGGGCAATTTCTCGACACACCGGCCCACGCGGGTCTGTCGAGGGGGTGGGGGGTGCTGCGTCCAAATAAGATATATATATTTTTCTTATCATGCTAGATCACTGCCATCGGCTCGCGTGCAATCCTGATCATCTCCAGAACAAGTGAAAAGGCATAAAACTCTGTTTTGACAGGATAGGCTCCCTGTAAAATAACCTGCAAAGAGAAAAAGTACTGCACAGATATTAAGAACTGAGATCAAATAGACAATTGACCTATTAAGTCTTGTTTAGGAACAATGTTACTATTACTGCAGTAGGCCTAATTAATGTAGACATATAAAACTAAATGTAAAGGTTATGTGCGGGACAGTTTTGATGAGTGTCTCTAGAAATGAATGTGTTGCTCATGTTTGCTTGTTTATAAATTTTCAGTCCTCTCCTTGGTAACCTGAGGCTGAATTAATCAAACAAATGCTTAGCATGGCAAAGTATGATGGTATCTGTAACGTAAAAAATTCACATGGATTCCAATAGCTAGTAGGCTTAGATTACATGTTTTCTGGAACAGGGAGAATAAGTGCTCATACTTGTGTAAGGGCAATGTATCCTCTATTTTGGATGAACAACGCTGTCATAACATACTCAATGGTTCACCAACTACGCGATGTTGGGGGGTTTCTTTTTCCTCTGATCAGGTTTACGGAGCTGAAAGCTGTTAACTGTAGACATGGCATTTTAATGGCATCTCATTACAGACACAGTGCATGAGTTAAAGTGATAGTTTCATTTATTATCTACTTCTACTACTTCTACTTCTGTTAACTAAGGGCTGGAAGAATTTTCAGAGTCATCCGTGCTTTCTTTGAGTTACTGTACTGGTGGGCTCGGCGCCGCACTGCATGTCCATATAACAGTCACGAACTGGGTACAACATTTCTTCGTCCAACAAGAAAAAAAAACCAACCTCCAAATACCTCCATACTGCTCCTCTGTGATGTCCTTCTAGTATTGAAGCCCTGACATGAGAAATTGCTTGGAAAAAAATTAAACAAGTCCATATTTTAAGCGTGTTTGTAGCCAAAGCTCCCAGCACTGTACTTGTCTGACTTACCCTGTCATCTTAGCAGGTGATTCCATCCACTGCATATCTTCTGTCCCAAGTTGGAGACCTCACTCTAGCCAATGCCACAGGTTTTTTCGACCTAGTTGATTTGGGTGGCAGGTATGAGGTCTGTGGGGAGGATGCATCCCCTCCAACCACCTCTACCCCAAACCTGTCGGTGACACCCAACCAGTTCCACTTCGGAACCAGGCCGATGTCCGCTGCTGCAGAGTGTGTTTCATGTGTTTCAAGTGTTTCATGTTAGAGTCTTTATGACTTAAAGCGTCCCTGTTTAAATGTTAGATTTGTTTGCACTCCTGTTTGCCAGGAAGGGGCTTACTCTTGATTTGGTCTTCCATTTATTATGGAAAAAACTTAGAAGCTTAGTTGTTTGTGTAATCTGAACCACATTGATTTGCATGACTGTAAAATTTGACAATTGTGCCTCAATTGATTTCAAGATAATTCCACAGATAATTTCCTTTTTTATTTTGTGTTTTATCCTTAGGTCTTCAATTTTGGCGACAAAACGCCAGAAAGATCGCCGCACTTACCGACACCGCTTACCAGGAGATGTTGAGGAGGAAGAGGAGGAGGACAAGGTAAAAAAAATAAATAAAAAGCATTCAGTTAAATAAAATGTCATGTCATGTCGAACGAGCCTATTCTACACGGCCTAGGTTGCAGGTACCAGTTACTCATATTCAGAACAGCCTGCCTAGGAAAGGCGACAAGCATAGCCACCATAAATAACATACCTCACTGACACTCTCCTCCTGTCTCATACCTGCTGCCATGTCTGCCGGAGCTAACTTTTATGAATGTGTGATTTACCTATGATGTGTCTGCTTTCTGTAGGGTATTCCTTTGTTTGGTGCTTTTGTGTCTGTGTGTGTGTGTGTGTGTGTGTGTGTGCGTGCGTGCGTGCGTGCGTGCGTGCGTGCGCGCACATGCACTCAAGTGAAAACAAATCTCCCCTCTGGGACACAGAGTGTATGATTACAGGATATCAATTGTGACATTTTATGTAATGCACAGACAGTTGCATTCTCTAAATGTGGCAATACAATTAATGGACAGACCCATCAAAATTCTTAGTCACACAAATTACATTTATGGGGATGCTCAACAAAGAAGTTAAGATGTCAGTCGATCATGAAGTAATGATAATGCTGACAGGTTGAACAATGAAACAATGACAGATTATTCTGCGGAGGAGGGATGATTGTGAAAATACAGTCTGTTGGTTCTTATTCTTTAATTATATCTAGTCATTATGTAAACTGCTACTTTGATAAATAGGTCATTAGTAATTGAAATGTGGTTGAGAAATTCAGCTTTATATCTTGTGTGTGCTCAGCTACATATTTTGCTAGTATTGTGACAAGTGAAGCCACAAATGCACTGTGTGCACTCACTCTCTTGTATGCCACCTTCTCTCTACAATCGCATCGACAGTGACACCATTGAGAAGGTGGAGGAGCTGCTGGCCGCGGCTGAAGAGCTGCCAACGATTACCCAAGCTGTGAGGGACCTAGAGCAGGTGGCCCGTAGTGCAACCGCCAACATGCTGACACTGGATGATGCTCAGCTAAACAACATAAAAAACACGCTGCGCTGTCTCATTTGCCGGGGTAAGTGACTTATGCGTTCATCGCCAACCAGCAACAACACGGTGCATAGCAAACACACAGAAAAATAAAAAATTACTTCAAACTGTGGTGCACATCCAAGCCTTGTTTGTTTGTTGCTTAATTACCGGTCAATAAGTGCAAACAAGTTTTTCAGTTTGTAGGCTGGTAGATGGGACAGATATTACACCTGTTTGAGAACTCATAAACAAAACAACATCTCTGTGAAATTGTCCTAACAACCCAATTAATTCCTGTATCTTGCAGACGTCATGGACAATCCAATCGTTGCTCCATGCTGCCGGAGCTTGGTGGGGTACCGGACGTGCGTCACTCAGTGGGTGACAAATAGTCCCAACTGCCCCAAATGCCGGGACGACACTTTTGATGTTCGACGTTTCGAAATTGTTGGCATAGAGGATGTTGTGGGAGCACTTCGTCCCTTAGCCAGAAATTAAGAACTGAGGGCTAAATGAGTAGTGCTTTTGTGTTTTGATGTTTTGTTCCTGATATTGTGTTCTGAATTCTGTTTGTTTTAGTCATTCCCTTGTGTTGTGTTCTGTTATATTTTTCATTTGGTTCTCATTACTGATGTGTATATATGTGTATGTTCTTTGACACCCTGATATTTGTTTGATGGAGAGGAAGATTTTTTAATTAAAAATAATTAACATTTTAAAGCATGTAACTTAATCCAAGTCTCACAATATGTAAGTAACAGAAATTTGCTCTATCTATCTATCTATCTGGTCCCGACCGACTTAAATTTTTTCTCAATTGCTTTGGTGCATTTTTCACATCACTTTTTACATTAGCACAACAGACAATGCATTTCTCAGAACGATTAGTACAAAAGCGTGTCACTTGCTCAATGATAGTTCACCCCTCAAAAGCAAGTACTGATGGTCGGTGGGATCGGAATGATAAGTCCTGACACCATTGTGTATGAAAAAGGTAGTGAAATGGCTTACTCATGTTTTCATTATGACAGGTCAGTCTGTAAATGTTTTTTCAATGCAAAAATGTCAGATTTAGGTGACACTACCTGAAAATGCTCAAGAAAGCACTATGTGCTATTTACAAAGCGATTTGAAAACTGCAGTAAGGTTACACATTACTGTATTTAGTGAGGTAACTGAGTACTAGACACTGAATATGCATGTTTCACATTTTTACTGCATATGCTCTTTGTAGTTCTAGTTTGTTCAAAGCATTGGCAAAAGAAAAAATACAGCCAACAAACATGAACTCCGTGGAACTGAACATACAACATGCACAGCACTGTAAATCATTCATGCACATCCAGACGTTCCTCTGGTGTAACGACTGTTATGCTTCACAGACTCATGATCAGTGAAAAATGAGGTTCACCTGAGAGAAACTGTTCAGTTTACGAGATATTTTCTGGGAAAAAATGTACTTGACAGATTTTGACTACTAGTTCAACATTTTTGTACGTAATGACTCAAGCAATTACATGAGGACTGTTAGTTGTGTAGGAAATTAATATTCAGCATTCTTTTGACTTACATGACATAAGCAAATGAAAATGTTATGAAACAGCAGAGAATTGTATGAAAGTAACTGAAACATATCCAAGAGAATTTGCAATTTGTTCAGAGTAATGAAAAACTGCCACGATGATGTGCACAAATAAATCAGTGTTGTGGAGGTTGAACTAATAGTAGAACTAATAATAACTAACTTTCATTCTGTTCTGAGAAATGCACCAAAGCGACTGAGAAAAACTGTAAACCTAATTATTATGTATTGTCGTTTCTATAGCTATGTGGCTTTACTCAGTCCAAAAGAAAGGGCACGCCCCAGGGTAATGTGACTTCCAGGCCCGGCTCCAACCAATTTGGTGCCCTAGGCGAGATTTTAGGTGGCGCCCCCTCCACATCGCAGTAAATTCCACTTCCAGTTTTATACATACATATACCCATGCAAGAAACTGAATAGCTTTGTCTTTGACATTGTATTTTATTTTTAGAGCAACATTCAAAACAGTTAAGAAAAAATAAGAAATAAATAATACAAAATATAACAATAGCCCACACAAAGTATAAAATGTAACAATCTCCAAACGAGTGATACAGTAAATAGATAAGGCACTGCACAAAACAATATATCAGTTTATATATTACTATATCACTTGGTTCTTCTGAGGCGGAGGTGACAGGAGGATCAGTTGATGCTGTTGTAGATGGCCCAGGATGTGCAGGAGGTGGATTAAGATATTTCAACAGTGCATCTGAAGAGAGAAGGGGAGTAAGTGACACAGTTGGGTGTTACAGTATAATAATAAAAGAAATTCCAAGATTAAAACTAAATAATAAAAATGAAAAGCTTAAGAGATGCATTACTTTCACTGTACTGTACACAAATGATAATTTTGTTTCTGATATGCCAATGAGATTAGATTTAATCTTATAGTCATTATAGTCGCAGGGAAATGCTGATAAGCAGAACGCAAAGAAAACGTAAACTGCTGTATAATATAACATATGGGAATGTATTAACATCAATGATGTGCACTTATACATGGATGAAAAGTTTAACACTTTCAACACACTTCAGACAACTAACACAACAAACAACAAGGCTTATAACTCCAATATAAAGGTGTGTTAAATGAATAATGGTCTGTGACTGACTGTTACAAGCAGATCAAACGTTAATGTATTTCCCCATAGGGATTAATAAAGTTAAATTAAAAAAAAGGAAATAAAAAATCGTTAGCTAAATAAAAAGTAAAAATGTAGACAAATGTAAAAACCTGCTGAATAGAACTAATCTTTTCAAATATCGCTGAGAAATATAAGGTGGGAATATTACTGTAAGTGTTGAAGTTTATTAATTTAAGTTAATTCATATCTGTGAGTTAATCCAGTAAGAATGTGTATAAAATGTTTATGAAGTTAACTATTTACATATTTACATTTGCACTTTTATTATTTATACATTTGTACATTTAAGTAATTTTATTTACACCTTATGGGCAGTAATGGTAATTTGTTGAATCTGCTGTTGTCATTCTTCAGTCTAAGTCCTTCTCGCTTCT
>JBCAUF010556752.1:0-12642 GCA_038406115.1 Haemulon aurolineatum | reverse complement strand
ATTTCGATTCATCAGCATTGACAAACATGAAAAAAACTGAACAGGGGACACATATGTTCAATTTAAAGAGAGGATTTTAAGGCTTTGTAGATAATCAGAGTTCGGATGGCTTTCTCTTTTGTCAGTCCTTTTAGTGTTTCAAAGTACATCTTCATTTCATTCTTAAATTGGTGGATATTGGGTTTCCTTTCAGTCCATTTGCATTTATGAAAATAGAATCTTCCATATAGGATAAGAAAATTTAAAAAGAAAACTTGACTTTGGTCCATATCCTTTTTTACAAAATAAAAAATAACCACCTTTTTTGCAGGTGCAGGAAGTAAACAAAACGGGACACAAGGACAACGACTGTTACAAAATAAAACAGGAAGTAGCTAACTAATAAAACCAAAACCAGAAATAACAAAAAACAAAACTGACTGACGAAAAAGAAAGCCATCCGAACTATGATTATCTACAAAGCCTTAAAATCCTCTCTTTAAATTGAACATATGTGTCCCCTGTTCAGTTTTTTTTTTCATGTTTGTCAATGCTGATGAATCGGAATAAAGTTTGTTTATATATGTATATTCCTGTCTTTGTTCTTTTCCCCTGTTTGATTGGCCTAAACTGCCCTCTTGTGCCTCACCTGTGTCCTGTTTTCTCATTTGTCTTTCCCTGCCTTCAGCAACAAAAGCACCAAATAATACAACCCTCATGTCCCACTATCGGCCCCTGAATTAATTTTAGGTGGCCCTCACAAGCTTTCCTCACCATCACCGAATATTCCTTTTGTGAATCAAAGAAATTATGAAAAATTAGATATTTAAAATAGAAATTAAACCATTAATTGATATTTTTGGTCATCTAGAACCAGCTGTAAACAAAAATACTCATTTAGCATCCTGTTGGAGTTGCGAATCTCATCAGTGTTAACTCTCCTTTTAGCTCTCTTTTGGTCTCCACCAGCTCCAGGGCAACATATAGCTTCTGAATGCTCCATTATGCTCAATGGCTAGTTTCTAAATGTGATAAAGCCACTGTACACTGCCTGCTCAGCACCACACAGCAGACAGACAGGTTTTTTTTGCTCAAAAAAGGCGTCTGTAACTTGAATCAAGGTTAAAGAGAGTTAAAGTTGCGGGCCATGAAACCAAACAATGAGCTGAACGACACTAAAACGCATTGAAGAGCTGAGGGGAACTGCAAAACGAGATTATTCTCCAGAGGTGCATCATGACAAGCGACCCCTTTTATATCACACACAGCCATTTGCTCCATTGTCAATGCACAAGTATTGACTAATGCAGCTTTGAAGCAGAGCAATGCCTTGTCCGGTGGTTTTGAATTGAGCTTTTATGTGCTTCAGTGGGAAAAATAGCCTCAAAGCATAAAAATACGCACCTAGCCGTACATGTAAGAGAGATGGAGCACAAGCTGTTGCGTGTCTGGTGATGATTAAAGCGTGTTTGCTCCATCGGGTGGATGACTCAAAAATGCAGTGATTCCAAGACAGGAAATGGAAGCAAATGGGGCCCAGCAACTTTTTTTTTTTTTTTTTAAATATGCCCACATAATGTCACATGGCATCACACATTCTCAAGTCTATTTGTTGGTTGTGTTTTAGACAAAGCTTGGTGACACAGGCAATGTACACTGTGCGATGAAATGAAAAGAAAATCTCCATAAAACAGGCAAATTCCATCAGCATTGGCAAAATCCTGCTGCGTCTCTTCCTGCTGCAGTCTGCAGAAACTCTTCGGAGGTGTTTCTGATCTGTGTCCACTCACAGTCACAATCTCTCTGCCTCCATTACGGCATCAGACATGATATGAATAGTATTTGCTGTGTATTGAGCTGTGGCTGAGGTACACACAGAATGTGCCAACCAGCCTCCGACTCTGACTCTGACTGGAGCTGCAGTGAAGGGAGAGATGTATGGGCAGAAATACAGTATGTGTCAACTAGAAACTGAATTTGAATCATTTATATATAAATTTGAATTGCTGAGCTTGAATAACTGCATTGAAAACTGAATTTGAATCATTTATATATAAATTTGAATTGCTCAGCTTGAATAGCTGCATTAAAAAACTGAATTTGAATCACATAATTTCAATTTGTATCGTTTAACTTGAATAACTGCATTGAAAAACTGAATCTGAAGAGCGAAATTTCATATTTTATTCATTGTTTTGAAATTGAATTCCAGTAAACTTTAAGGTCAATGAAATATTAAGAAACTGAATTCGTTTCCTCTGAAATTGTATTTGATTCTCACTGAAAATCAACTCTCTGTATACTTTCCCACACAGTTCAAATTCAGTTCGGAAACACACATCTGGTTGTTGAAGACCAATCAAGTGGACTTACTTTTGTCCAATCAGATCAATCAAACTAATTTGAGATAATATATTTCAATGTGCAAGATAATATAATCAGATTTATATGGGAACATATACTGTATGTACAAGGTCTCTATATATGTTGAAAAATATATTGATTTATAAGAAATAAGCCATATGTGGTCCATCTATATATGGCTATATAAGGTAAACTATAATGAATGTCATGTGTGTGATTTGGACTATTGTTGATCTTTCTTAATTCATAAAAATACATTGTTTTTCTCATAAAAATACAGCACTTCAATAAACATACATGCAATAATGCAGTTTTTGTATGCAGAGCACTGTATTTTACAATATATGAATCAACACATAACAATACGTTGTCCATCCATATATTGCTACATATATTTTCAAATATATGACCAAGTTTCTCATATATTGAAAATATATTTTCTAATACATTGCAATTTCAATTCCAGGATATTGCAATATACTTTGGTTTTGTAAGAGGTGGTCACATCATGACACACAGCTTATCCTTATCAGGTCCAGCTTCTAGTTCTGTTGCTGTCGGCAGATCCAGGAGCTGGACCTGAGGCTGGATCTAACTTCACAGTATATCAGCATACTGATTTCATTAATGAGACTCAACCTGTGGTCAGTATTAATTGCTGTAGGGCAGTGCCTCTATACATCTTGAAACCCACCAGATGAAAAGACATAATGGCTAATTAGCAGCTCAGTTGTCTCAAACCAGTAAGCTGGTGGGCAAAACCCACCATTTGAGAAAGCATAATCTGGATCATTACAACTTTGAAGTCCAGTTAGAGCTTAGTGACTGCACAACAAACGCATCTGTAATGTGTCTTCATGTGTAATGCTGCTGTGTTAGAAGGTTTTAGATGCACCTATAGTGCTTCAGTTCTTGGCAGGACTATTGTCGGTTAAATCTGCTGTTGTTAACAATGACATTTTCTTCTTAACATTTTGTTGCTGTTTTGAAATAGCAGGTCTCAGGTCTCCAGAGAGCTTCAGACGCTGCTGCAGAGGGAGGACCTGAAGCTGTGGAGAGCAGCCATCATTAACCGCCTGCGCTGGGCTGCAGCTTCCTCTCTCATGGAGGTCCAGATGTGACAGCGTGCCAAAGAATTGCTCGTGTTGACATTTCATATCGAGGACACATCCACATTTGTACTGCAGTAAATTACAGGCAGTTCTGCAGGTGAAAATTCTCCAGCTCCAACACGTGTGAATCATATTTCACATCTGCTGTCTCAGCCCAACATCCGTGTTCAAGATGACGTGACATAAAAACACAAGAACATGGCGTTATATGGACGAAACACATCTGATAGTCATCTCACAGCATAAATGCACTTGCAGACTGCCCGAGCAGCATCGGAACAAAATAGATGTTTATGCAGGATAAGTGGTTGCCATCAAACTGGAGAGTGGAGCTACTAGAACAGTAGTGGAGAAGGATGCTGCAATATTTTTCTCATAAACTGACAACAAGGTGTTTATTGTATTGGGATATCCAGTCCTGTCAGTGGCTGCTACACAAGGGTTTTACAAAAGGTCTATATTTTGTCCCTACTTTTGGCTGTATTCATATATCTACAAGATATGAACTGCATAATCTAGTTTTTCTATTATGGAAGCGTATAGTGGACTTTCAAATGAATTCAAATGAAAACGTATTTCCACAATAGCATTATTATATAATGTCATTTACATTTTCATATACTTGAATAGGTATTTGACCATGACCATATTAAAATGAAAATGAAAACAGGATTTGACATTTAATTTTCAAGGACTTAAACTGCTCTATAATGGACATTATTTGAATAAAGCTCTGCACCTAATGCTTTTGAATAATGTCCACTTTAAAGCATTTATTGTTTATTTATTTAATTTTGTTTAAATAAAATGGCTAATGCTATTTTTGTTTTAATTTTTAAGTTGTTGGGAAATTACATTTTCATTTTCATTTTGTCACCAAAAGGACATGCTGAAATGCAAATGTAGAAGCTTTAAGCTCTAGACCTAATGCATACTAATGTCCACATTAGAGCAGCAACAATATGTAATTAATATGGTCATAAAATGCCAGTAATGAAAAGTAAATGAAAGTGAAAATATAAATTATGTTATTGCATTTTCCTTTTCCTCTCAACTCAAATAATACATACATATGTGGAAAATGATAATGCTATTGTGGAATTCCGGTTTCATTTTCAAGTTTACATTTTCATTTGAATTAAGTCCAGTGTATGCTTCCAAATTCTACAGGCAGCCATTAAACTACTGCAATGGTAGCTGAGAGGTTGCTTGAACTGGTGAGGCATATAATACATTATCCATAGTTCATCAAAAGATGCTGGTTAGTCTGCTCTATCAAGGAGATATGTGATACGTTAGCAGTCTCAGCTTTGTGCAAATATGGGTTGACAGTTTGCTCCGTGTGTGTCGAGTTTCTAAATCTGTGTTTGTTTGATTTTTTGTTTTGTTTTTAGCATGTAAGCAACATGGATGGCTAATTTGAAGCTCTTTCATATACTCAAAGCCTCCAGATGAGACAAAGCTGCTATGATGTATCTTCACACTGTGGAAATTTAATGAAGCTGGACAGCATGAGCAGCCCGGTGCCTTCGAATACGAGAGCCCTGAAATGCTTTGATCTCGCCGTAACGTGGTTCACGCGGTTCGTGTAGCTCTCAATAGTTGAAATCTGGGCTGTCGACCTGTTTGGACGGTTACAGCAGGGGTGACCAGTCTGATGTTCATCGCATACTAGGTTGACTACACTTGAGCAAAATTGGGAGAAAATTTGAATTTTTTGAGGAAATTGTTAAAGGAGGAGCGTCACAGCTCGTATTCAATGGCACTGGTGTAACCTAGCTAATGGCCATTGATAGGTTGCTAGGTTACGGACATAAAGAGGTAAAAGAGGCAGATATTCGTGGAGATACCGTAATACCGTAGGAGTACTAGATCATGAGACACTGGCACTCATTAGCACTCACCTGTCATCTAATCACAATGTGAGGTTAGGAGCCACTGTGATATAATTAAAGTTGTTGGACTGCAGACGCTATTAATTGAAGTAACAAAAGGAAAATATTTGTGTCGCTGAAGATCCTTGCAGTCACATTTTGACCACATCAAACAACATTTAGTGGCAAAATCAAGCCACAGGTGACATTTCATTTAGACAGGAAAATGCATATTAATGTACACTGCATACATGAGATATGCAGTGTAAATACACCGGAATTAGCAAGAATGCTACATTTAATCCGTTGTCCCCAAACCAGAAACATAAAACACTTCAACAGTACAAGTACATAGAAAAAAAACGCTAAATAATAAAGCGAAAACCATACAAACCATATAAATAAACAATCATGTGCAAAACATAGCCGATCCCACTGATGACGTGAAGAATATCTTATTTTTGAATCCCAGACTTCACAGCAAATCCACCAGAACGCTGTGCACGAAAATGAAAATGAAAAAAAAAAAGCTATTGTGTTTCACTTCACTGCTTCTGAACCACCAAGCTTAATACTTAATGACTCCCAGAGCAACTTAACTAATTATATTTGTAGAGCAGTGAATGAAGCCTGGCCCCTATAGAAGCATATGTCAATCCGTGCCCCAGTATCAAAGGAAAAGGTCAATTACAGTTGCGTGTCCAAGGACTCTCTATCATAGCGTGACCTTTCAGCTTTATGTGCCACGAAAACCCACAAGAGTCTCATCCAAATGTCACATGTTTCCTGACAGTGCTTGATTCCCCAGGCTTTGGAGTGTTTACTGTGTCCCCTTGTCTGTATTGATTCAGTACGTGTGACCTCTGACTGATGAAATCCAACAATTGTTTGCTTATGGGCTACATACTGTAAAGATAGGTGTGTTGTAAGACCTCCAAGGCTTTTAAGCAGTTTCCCCATCTTTTGTTTATCTCAGTGATTTATTCAAAAATCTTCCACTCTTGGTTGATGTTAATATTATGACAAATGAAGTTAATTTGATTGATGGCCTCACACTGGGCAAAGACAAACCACAGTTGCCACGTTCTTTTCAAGATAGTCACCAGGAAAATGGCAGCATTGGCTGTTTGTTCAGACACTTAAAATCACTTCTGTTTCCTGACAGGCAGTCCTCTTTGCAGCCGTGTGAATAATCTCTAAGAAGCCGAAGCAGATGTAATAGTTCAGGGTGGATGAATGGGCATGCCAAATTTCTAGTTTTTACACCGAAGACGGCGGGTCATGGACAGATGGTGCTTGGCATGGCGAAAATCATTTTTAGCTTACTTTTGGAAAGATTTTCTTTTTAAACATGGGCATGATTTTTTTTTTCTTTTTGCCAACCAAGTAGTTTAACAAAACACCTACTCAAGATCAACTCACAAGCTTTTACTGGGGCTCTTAAGGCCAAGAATGGAATTTCATGCATAACTTAACCAGGTGCTTTCGATCGCCTGAATGTGAAGTGCTTCAGATTCACATTCAGACGACATGTTCAAATCCACAGGACAGTTCGTATGACCTCCTGTTTTTATATTTCAACATTCTTCTTCTATTGTCCGGCTCGGTTTGAATCAATACAGCTGTCTACATCAGTGGCATAATGGCTCCCATTTCACTCGAGCATAAGTGCAGCCCCATCCACTGACGGTCACTCTCTCAATATCTCAATCTCTTCGGAAATCACAGCCCTTAATGAGTTTCATATGTAACTGGAACTCTATGAATTACAGATGAGCAGCAGAGATAGTTATCTAATACCTGGACTTTCATTATTTGCGGCAGACAGGAAGCATGAAATAAAACTGTTGATTGACTTTTAAATTTGTAACATACAATGTGATGTAAAATATCAAATTTGTAACTCAACAGTGGACCTACAGTAGAAGAAAAATGTGCCAGTTTTCAAAATGCAATCATCGACTGTTTCATCACTTAGCAATCATGAATCATTTGTCACGGAAAATTGCAACTTTTCTGCTTCCTCTGGTCTTAAAGGTGTAGTAGAGAGGTTGTTGATATTATGAATTTCAGAGCTCAGGCTGTGTATTGAAACCAGATTTTTTTTCAGCATGGTCTTAGAAATGACAGCTTGCAGATAGTGAGGAGAAATAATGGTGATTTTGACAAAAAGTGCACTGATTATGATAGCTAACTATTCCTTTAAATTGCAGCAAACTGAATTACTTGGTCGGACAAAAACTAGACCTCTGAAAGTGTCACTTTGAACTCTGTTTAATTGTGACTATGATATCCAATAAGTTTACTGATAATGAAAATAAACAGCAGATTTATCATAATATAAACAAACTTCAGTTACAGCACACTCTAAAATACTTAAATGTAGATAGATAGATAGACTTCTCTACATTGAGTATTTTTGACACTTAAAGTACATTTTGCTGTAGTCTCTTTTGTACATCATCTAGCAAATCATCATTTACTCATCATTCAATTTACTCCTCTCTGAACCTCCACTGAGCCGCCTTTCAAAGCATTTGTTGGCTTTGTTGGAAGCAGTGCGAATGATTTTGTTTTCCATGCTGAGTAAGCTGATGTGTTCTGCTTGTTGACCAGGAAAACTAATTCAGGTATTAACACATGCCGGCAGCGGGTTTTCTGACTGGCATCAGTTATCATCCAGATAATACATTGTGAGAGAATATGTGACATTCTCAGAGCTGTGAATTATGGGTATAAAATGCCAATATTTTTCAGACAAAGGGGAAAATGGAAAAGATATTTTGAGGAAGCTCAGGTATTGTTTTGTCCTTTTTGGCACTTCTCATAATAGAGATTTAGTTTCCGTTGTGAGATAATATTCCAAACTTTTCAGCTTTCAGTCAAATATAACGACTCTCAGCAAATAACTCGCTCAGTTTGGGTGGTCCTGTGTGGTGGTGGAGGTTGTAATCATTGTCTCTGGTGTTGGATGTGAAGGTTCTCCTTGACCTTTCTCAGGTTGTACATCGACTCATGTCCAGCGACCATGACGCTCTCCTATACAGTGCTGTGAGTGTTTTTTTGATGTGAGTAAACTGCTGATATTGACTGCTAATGGTGCTCTTTCAGAAAGGTGCAGGAGTATGAAACGATAGCAAAAGAAAGTTACAGAAACGAGTTGGCTTTGATTCATTTTCTTTGGCAATGACCTATGACCTGAATGAATGAGAACATTCACAGACATGCTCTTTGATTCTCATGGCCAGGGTCCGTGCCAAGAAGTCTTAAGATGCTGAGCGGTTTGCTTGATTGTTTGAGTGCTGACTCTTTGTGACTTAAAGACTACAGAGATCTCCCTGAATTTATAAATGCTTTCACACCATTGACACCAATGCAAATGAACAACAACCTTACTTCAGTATAACAAAGTTACGGTAATGGTTTGGGCAACAGTCACGTCAGCTTTTTTCTTTTCTCTCTTACTTGCTTGCATGTCTCTCTCTAAGTAAAATTACAATTTTCAACCCTAAATGCACCTGTCATATCATGTATATTAATCTTGCAAAGTGGTCATCATAAAACAAAGCAAATGTCCCGTTAGAATAAAACTGTTCCTCGTTGAGTTTTGTTTAGTCTCTTTGACATTCTCCTGCAGGTTTCCCTGAGTTTTCGCTCGATCTGCCGACTCTTCCCTTTCCTCTGTAACACTTTTGTGACAGGCATTTGATTTTGACAGTAATGTGAAGCTCTGGTTTTTCTATGCCCCTACTACCATTTCATCTGCCTCTTCCTGTATCATCTCAATTATCCTTTGCTGTTTTGCTTTGACATTTGGTATGTCATGCTGGAGGTCCTTTTTTTTCTTCTCATTAGGAGTTTGGTCTTTTTTCTTCATTTCATCCCTCAGGTATTACACATTCTTCATCCTCTCTCCTTTGGAGTGCTGAATGAGGCCTTTTGACAAGGGCTTTATCTATTGCATGCCCAGCCATTACATCTTGGACAAAGCACAACGCAACTAGAGTCCTCTCCTTCAGTTTTCTTCGAGCATCCTCACTGACAGAGTGCCCTCTCTCTACTGCAGTTTGTCCACGAGACGGTGTGAAGAGACGTTTCATTAGGTCCCACAGTGCTGCATACTCAGCTCTGCCACCGACGAGTCCTCCAAGAAATTCATCAAGTCTGCAGCTGTAAACAAAATCCAGGATTTGCACTGACATTCAATGAGAGTGCTTTATACTAAGCAAAGACTTGGAGGCAGCGTACCGTCTTGTAGTGAGGAGAACTTGCTTGGAGTTTGTCAAATATCGCTGTGCACGTTCAGCTTCTGTTACCATGGTCACAAGGTCAGGGGAGCTCATGTGCCAGACTGTCCAGTACATAAGAAAACTTCTCTGCATGATTTTCTTGAAGGCCACAGCAAGCAGGAAAGGAGACATATTCTTTTTTGAGCACCTGTGTATTCACCATATGCTCCTGGAGCTTTTTCAGATGCCTTCTTCAAAGCTTTGTTTGTGGCAAACCACATGTCCGGCTGCTTGAGTTGCAAAACGATTGCTTTGTCTTGTGGGTCTGGTTGCAGTAGCCAGAGAGGTGTTTTTATCTTCTTCAGTTCTTTTTTAGGTAAAGCGTGACCACAGGCCTCTCAGGCTGGACTGGAGCTCCTTTGATAAAAAGAAAAGGCACCACTGAGACATCTGAAATGAAGGCATCCCTCAGCTGTTTCTTTCTCTCCATGCACAACCTGCAAACTACATCTTCCTGGATTGAATTACATTTGGCGAATCTAGGGCGACTTGGTTCTTGTCTGCTCGGACTGTCCTCAGGAACCACCCATTAAACCATCCACTGAGACCTGCAGGAGCTCGTTAAGATGAAGCGCCGACAGGGTTCTCTTGATGTTCACCAAAAACTTCTCTGGTCAAGTGTGTCCCATAAACTCAAACTCAAAATAATGCACAGCCACCTTCGTGTTCACTACTCCACCGCACAATAACATGCATCTGTTCTTTCTGTGTCACTTAATTTAGGCATTCATCTAAAGCACTGCACTTATCTTATATCTTTGATCAGCTGCTCTATGAAATACGGACACACGACCAAAACACGCAAGGCAAGCTGTTTTTTGTTTTTTTTCTGCTGCTTGGTGATCTCGCCGTTGTGACTTATCAGAGCTGGAGTAAAATGAGTAGTGTGACACAACCATCTTGATTATCCGGCGTATCTCTGCTTCGAGCTCGACTTGAAATAAAAAATGCTGAGCTGCATTGTGCTCCTGAGTTTGTTTCTTTTTTCCGGTTGGCTCGCACTGCACAGTTGTAACGCTGTGCTTCCATGACCGCCACTGTCCTTATGAACTGTTTGTGTCTCTTGGTTTGTCGAACAGCTGCTTCCCTCTCCTTTGACTTTTGAAGGAGTCACTCTCATGAAATGTGTGATTCTTCTCTCAGTATTTAATTGTCCAGCAACACTGACGTGGACTTTCCTCATGCAGTGCTGAGATATTACAGACATCAAAACACCTGCAATATGTCCTTTGCACATCTTTTGACCCATCCTTTAAACTATTCTCCTCACTGTCTCATTATTTTATTTAATTGCTGCCTTGTTTAAATGCCCTTCTCTAATAGTCTTAATATCACATTTTTATTTATTACAGTGTCCCATCATTGCATTTCATTTTGTTTCCTTTGTGCTCTATCTTGCCAAATGCTATGAAAATACAATTAGCATAATTAATTTATAACCTGAATCCTTTTTTTTTCTTACTAATTATTATTTTTTTTTTATCCAATAACACAAACAATAGCCTACAATTTTGCCCACAAGAAAGTCTAGACTGTGCTCTGCATACCAAAATGTTTAATTCAAGGTTAGACTTTAGACTTCCACTAACTCTTGATCAGTTTATCACACCAGACTTCAGCCCCTCTCCAAATGGATAACCGAAACATGGAACCAGTTTTTGAAGTATGCTGGATTTTTTTTGGCCAGTACCATGCCCATCAAATTTAAGAGCCTTTTTGGACAGCAGTGCAGATCAGTGCCTCTCGTTCAGGGAGGAATCAGGTGTTTTGCTCAAGGACACTTCCTTGTAGCACTGGGTGGTCTCCCAGCACCAGCACCAGGACGACTCCATATAAAATGCACCAGTTCCTTTTTGGTGCAGTGCTCTCCTCCAAGTTACAAAATATATCTTACTTGGATGTTGATTGATTTGAAAAAATTCATCTGATTTATCGTTAAAAGGGATTAATAATTTCCACTCCATTAGTAAGCTATGGTAATTGATGAATGGCAGCATCACAAGAGATGAGAAGTTTCATTCACTTTCATTAAAATCTCATTACATGTCTCTCTCTGAAATAATTCAGTGCTGGCATACAGTCCCTGTCGCTGTGTTGATCTGAGTTACTTTGAGTTTTGTTGCTTGGTCAGAGTCCTTATAGGGTAAAAGAAGACATGGCCTAAACTATGAAATTTTAGGAAATGCAGTTATTAATTTTCTTCATGAAAGTTAAACATTAAGCTTGATATATCTCTTGTGTCTGTAATGTGTAGTTTTAGCCATCAACTGGTTGCCTAACCTTAAAGCAAGAAAAAAATAATTTGCCATTTTATAGGAGACTTTGTGCTGGACGAACTCCTTTGGCCTTGACTCAGATCAGTAACTTTTGTTTAATGCTAAATGTAATCAGTAACTAGCTCAAGCTTTTATATTTACCGTTCAACATGTTGAACTATTCCTTTAAAATTAAGCAACATCTGCTTGCAACCAGATCAACAAAAGTTTTTCTTCACAGATCTGCATGTATCTATATTTGTATCTGACCATTTTCTACAGACCTACAGAGCTCATCACACTCAAACCTAGAGTGAGGGTAGCGTGCCAAAAAGCTGACTGAAAATTTGTAATTCACCCTTAAAATGTCCAAAAAAGTCCAATAGCTGACGAGGATTATGCAGTTTATTGCCCTTTTAATTAATTAACAGAGGGAAAGTGAATATTTACAGAGTAACACCCAAAACACCATTGGGTCTGCACAGCACCACAGCCCTTCACTGACTGCCTCTTCCACTGGACCATACCACCTTTAATTGTAATCAAATAATCACTTAAACCCCACCGATAATTTTCCATATCTGAAATCCTTACAAATTCCAAAGGTGGTCATCAAAGCATTCACACAAGACCTCAATCCAGAAATGCATTTCCCAACCGTTTTCAACCCCACAGGTGGTATGGTTCAGTGAGAGGGACCTAGCATGCTCCCTGCAGGTTACTCAGGCACTATAAAGGACAGCCTGAAACAAGGCTCGGGTCCTTGGTC
>JBCAUF010556347.1:0-12697 GCA_038406115.1 Haemulon aurolineatum | reverse complement strand
TCTGTCAGTGTGAGAAGTTGTTGAAGCTCAGTGGAGTTTTAATACTAGAAAGTTTGATGTGAAACAGGTTTTTTAAAAAAGTAGCCCAGTGAATTTAGAAGCACACAGGTTCTGTTTTTTAACGTGGTATCGAATAAGTATCGAGAATTGTGGAAAATTACTGGTATTGGTATCGACTACTGAAATTCTGGTATCGTGACAACCCTAGTTCACAGAGCCCCAGGAAGCACACCAGGCCTACCATCATGACCATGCCAGGACAGGGCCAGGATCGAAATGACCTTTGGCCTCCTGAAGGCACGATTTCACTGTCTTCATGACTGAAGGGTCAGCCCTTTGAGGTCATGTGACATCACTGTGGCCTGTGTTGTCCTCCACAATTTGGCCTGCCTGAGGAATGAGAGGGCCAGCAGAGTGCCATCACATATGGACTTGGACAATTTATCCGTGATCCGGAGACAGGGACGCATGTTGTGAATTTCAGTTAAAAATATGGCCTGCTTTGGCAGAAGAATGTCTTTTTTAAATTCTAAATTATTTGGCCTCTTATGATGTTTGTGCTGTATGCTCTATGTACACAAGCTTACAGGGAGCCTCCTGCATCCATTCATTTGCTATCTTGTAGAGTCACTGTGTGACTTCAGTTTTGAAAGGCGAGGATGGTTTACCTGCTTTGATTGATCCTTATTCAATAAAGGAACATCATGTTACTCTTTGATGTGTATTTTATACAACGGAGTATTAGGGCCACACCGAGGAAGAAAGTCATAAATTGATGAGACTGGTTCTCCGGAAAAGATGCATTTCTTGCATGTTCTCTTATAGTTCTGATACTTATGACAATGTGACGCTGATGTGCCAAAAGATTAAGTATGTCCTTTGTGAAACCTATACTGACGCACAATTCCACAGAATGCTCCACAGCCCTCATTTTAACAACTCTCCTCCTCTAAAACAACAGGTTAAAATATTATGATTTTAATCTCGTAAATGAATGACTTAATTCTCAAAGTCAGAATTGTTCTTTTCTCTGTGGCCCTAATATTCCGTCATTTTATATATAGCTCTCAAGTCTCACGCATTGAGCGTGACAGTCACGCATTTACGCATCTTGGTGTTTTGTCACGCACTTTTGCCACACATTGGATTCCTCACGCTGGAGAAATTTATAATATCATATTTCTATGGCACGCTGCTATCGCTATGGAAGACCTCAACAAATATAATTTAAGACCCAAAAATGTCATAATTTCTGTGGGAAAAAATACTACATACTCTATTTTATTGTAAACACAATCAAAGCTCACAGTTGCCATTTTCTTTCTTTTTTTTTCAATTTTCATTGTGATGCAGAACAGAGCCAACATAACATACACAAGTTGCATTATGTTAAACAACACACTGCACTGCATTTAGGAACCATACACAATAATAAACATTTATAGCAGCTCTGTCATGGCTCAGTAGGAGCCATTTATTAATCCTGCAAAAATACTTTTTTTTCCAAATAAGGAGACAGAATAACACTTCCAACACTTAAATCAGTCTCCATTGTAAACAAGTCCCATGGCAACGTATGTCTTCTCACTGACGCTGCGAGATAGCTCCTTTTTGATGAATGAAGCGATGCCATATTTCGCAATGTATGCCGTTTTATTTTCCCCACAGGTGAATGACTTGGAAGCCGGGAATCGGGGAACATGGCAGCAAAGACGCCAATTATGTCCTCGTTGGATTTAAACGAACTATGCCTCACAACAGTATGGAGTACCCACAGTACCTCTGCCTTTTGGGTCTCTGGTGGTGAAACGAAGCTCGTCGTAGCCGACTGAGAGGGGGCGGTGGCGTCTGAACTACACGTTAATGTTAACGTAGGTTGTGCTGGAAGCAACACAGGAATTAGCCTGGCCCCGCTAGCTGCTGCCACATACCGCTGGTGTTTTTCTCCTCTCATGTATGTTTCATGTATTCTATTGTCTTGCTCTTATCTGTATTGTTTTTGTTTTGTTTCGTTTTGCTCTGTTCTATGTACAGTGTCCTTGAGTGTTTTGAAAGGCGCTTATAAATAAATGTATGATTATTATGTGCGACTGGACGGCTTTCATCCGAAAGAAAACGTCTTCTTGCAGAATTTGCACATGGCGTTATTGTTGTTTTCAGCAGGGGCCAACCACCTCTTAAATAAATCGTTTTCCATCCACTATGTCTCTTTCTAGTGAGTGCAGCGGGTCTAAGTCTGTATGGGTGTGTGGGTGTGTGTGTGTGTGTGTGTGTGTGTGTGTGTGTGTGTGAGTGAGTGTGTGTGTGTGTCTATGCCTCTGTGTCTTTTTGGGTTTCTATGGGGGTGGGAGGGTTGGGTTGCATTCTTTCTTCTTTTTCATTTTATATATGTATATATTTCTTTTTCTTTTCCTTTTCTCTAATTGTTGCTTTTAGCCTCTGTGAGGCACTTTGTGTTGCCTCGGTATGAAAAGTGCCATATAATTAAATAAAATTTGAATTTGAATTTTGAATTTGCACTTCCCCATCTTTGCATCTTTCCATTCAGCTTGACAACCGCGAATGGCGACACATCACGCAGCCCGACGCTGACAGTACGTCGTCGACGTACCATATATATTAATTGCCAAGTCTCCTTTTTACTGCACGGTAAGTTAATGAAACAAATACAAACTATTAGAAGTTTTACGGCAGGCCACAGTGCTTTCCCATCAGCATTATGCACCGTCTGGAAATTTAATACCTACAGCAAATTTATGGTATATTTAAGACAATTTAAGATCTTAATTACCCAGATTTTAATTTAAGACATTTTAAGACTTTTTAAGGACCCGCAGGAACCCTGGGTGCAATGTGAGTAAAAATAGACTTGACTTGAATTCTGATCTGCATGTATGTGTATGTGTTCATGTGTGTGTGTGTGTGTGTGTGTGTGCGCACGCGTGTGTGTGTTTGTAGGCACTTACATCTGGCTCGAGCCCCACACACCGTTGGAAAGCTTTGGCAGCACCCTCATAGGCCTCGAGGGCAAAGTAGGCACAACCGAGGGAAAACCATACACCAATCTGTCCAAACACACAGATGCACAAGTTAAGTGAATCCAAACATTACATTGATGCACAGTCTCCAGACATGCAAGACAATGCTAACATTCTATATCTGTTAAACAGGCGTTAACCATGTTCACTCTACAACCATGAAGCATGCTGATATTTGCTCATTAAGGACACATACGAAGTACAGCTGAAGCTGATCGGAGTGTCATTAGTTTTGCAGTTATTTAATCATATTCCACTGACAACCAAAACTTTCTATGTTGTGGTGGTGCTCGTGAAATGAGAGGGGATGACCTGCTTAACTATCGAAGGTAACTTTTTTTGTTCATTCCATGTGTTTCACAAGTGTAATTCATTGTATTCTAAAAAGTGACCTTGTGCCCGTTTGCATTCTAACACCAGGGACACACTGGATGCAGAAGCACTACGAAGCGCCACGCAACGAAAATAGTGCGCGAGCCGGAGCCCTCCCGTTCACACCGGACACGCATTTCTCCGCGCCAGTCGACGAGCACCTCTGCTCCTCAGCTGTTGTCAATCGTGTTTCCTGCCAGAATTGACGTGATTGCTTGCAGCTCGTGTAGACCAGACGCTGAAACGATCGCTGTCGGGCGCAAGCCTTCCGCGGAGGTGCGCGCCATGGCACATCTGGTATGAGCGACACAATCGGTTGACATGCTGAAAGGAAACTGGCTCAGCTTCGCAGGGCTTCTCGGGGGTTTGCGGCTAATCGCGGCGCTTCCGCGTCCGGTTCGTTCCCGGCATTAAAGTTACTGCATGACGCTGCTAATGCAAACTTCAAAGGATCTGCATCACTTTCAAATTATGAGCCCCACAGTGTTTCAGTGGGCATACACCATTCATTTCTTAATAACGCTGTTATTGTGTATAATAACAGCATTATTGTATAAATGTTTGCAGGAAGTTGATGTGGTAAAACTCATCCACTTGCAAGGTTCAGGTTAGTGCTTAAAATTAAGCTTATGTTAGAGACAAACAAAGAAGATAATAAGCAGACCGGGGGGTCCTCAGGGTCAATCAAAAATATGCAGGGGGTCCAGGCCCCCAAAAAGGTAGAGAACCACTGCTCTCGAGGTCTTGGCGGTACTCGTAATGGGAAATGGAATTAGGCTACTAATATTTTAATTAAACCTTAAATGAACAACCGAACAGCAAACAAATGAACTAAATAATGGCCAAACTTTTAAAACTATGACACTTTAGATCAAAGTTATTTTACAAATTCTGCACTCAGCTTTGGAGTCTCCAACATCTTTAAATAGTATTGAAGACATCTGTGATATGTACATACGCCTACATAAATATATCATGCCAGTAGGAGGCAGTGTCACTCCATGTAACCCATGCATTGTGAATATACCGCACACTTGTATCTGACTCCTGAGTAGTAAGACACTGTTGCTCTGAAGTAGCTTGCCTGCTAGCTTTCTTTTCATTCTTACAATCCAACATCTTTTTCTGTTTTTGCTAATTTCTTCAGTGTTTGTGATTTGTGACCTTACATGTGATTGGCTGCATTGTGTGCCCAATTAAATACAGCCGAGCAGAATCTTCTTGTTTGCTACACCGCATGGCTCGTTCGCAAATGGCACATCACTAGGTGGTACTGCCAGTCATGGTGTCTATCTGGCTGTTAAGACGGCTGCTCCACATCACTTGACGAACTTCCTCACATGTTGCTGCGCCTTTGGTCTCTATTACACCACTAAACCTCAAAGGTGGTTTTGTCACCCGAGCGAATCTTCTTCCAGACATTTTTCACAATATTTCTCAGCTCTCTGCTCCATTTCTCCGCTCTGCTGTGTATTATTCTCTATCGCTGTGTGTATGTGGGTTTACTGCGACAGCTATGTGAAATTACCGTAATAGCTGTAAAGTTCTCAGGTTTTAGAAACCATTGGAATTTTTCCCTTGGCACAAACCGTTGCATAGTGTATTATGTAAGGGATAATGTAGAGTTCGGAGGTTGTTAGGGAGAAATAAACCCCGACAGGGTCGTTTGTTTATGGTCGATAGTGGCAAACTTGTTACTCCTTGTGGGATTACTGTTGATCCTTGAATAAACATCGAAATTAACTTCACTATGCAAGTCCATCAAATCAGAAATTGCTCACTTCTTCGTTGGTTTGGTGCTTTTTTCCCCTCTATGGAGCTCCCTCTATAGTTCCTGAGTGCAAATTTCGCCCAAATGTCGTAAAAACCTCACCACAACCACCTTTGTAGTCCATATGCATTTGTTTACTATGAAGCAGGCGAGAAAGCAGTTCATAGAGCGATGTCTACCGAGGTTTGTAACCATATATATTGCAAGTTTTATGTTGTGTATATGTCATAAACAAAACAACTGCGATGTGTATTTTTGTCTCGTACTGCCATAAAGCAGTTTGTTTCTCAGGATAGCTCCATCCATCGATGAGATTTGGGACACCAGAGCAGTGGACCTGATCATGCAAGATCAGTTTTCAGACAAGAAATGCTGGTGGATAGGCCCCATTCTCCCCATAACAAGTAGCTTAACCATCACAGTGACTCGGAAGCACGATAATTACAGCAGAAATCCTGCATCGTTACCCTTTAAGCTCAGAGACATCAGGATTTTGCTTGTACCTGCATGGTGTTGATTTTGAGGGACTGCTCAAAGCACTCGACGCACTGCTGGTAGTCTTTGTTGTGGAGATGCAGTAGGGCTTTGGAGCGCATGGCTCTGGCGCTGCGTCGCCCTGACAGCTCCCATGCCCGGTCGTAGTACTGATGGTCCCTCAGTATGTCCCCCAGCAGACAATACAGACTAGGTGTCTCCTTCTTGTCCAACTCCCTGCGAACGATCTCTTCAGCCTGAGCAAATGGAAGGGAAACAATTGCATAGACCAGTCAATCTGATAATTTCTGTAAGAGGATTGATTTGAAGTTAACCACATCTGAAATGCTAAAAGGACCCCTAAATTTAAAATCATGATTGTGATCCCATTGCCCTGACAGGCTTTAAGATTTAAAACCTTGGTAAAAGTTATCCGACAGCTGAAATCTTATAGAGTGCACTTTTGCATGTGTTAAATGTTAATGCTGAAGTCGAGGAATCTGGAGAAGGATCGTCGATTGCTGGGTCTAATTCCCAGTTTGTCAACTCAGCATGAGCATTTGACAACCTGGAGATGAGACTTATCAACTGGCTTTGAGTGGTGGATTCTTGCAAATGGCATTAGATGTGCCCTGAGGAGTCAGAGCATCCATCTCATTTACAATTTCAGCAGATGCGACAAAAAGTGATTTTTATAAAGTTCCACTGTACTTCATGTCGTGAGACACAGGGACTGGCAAATGAGAAAAGCTCAGATCAAAACAAACACACCATGTGACCTGTTTCTCTGCTCCGGATGCCACTGCAACACAATATCTCTGCAAAGCAGCTGTCTGATGCTATATTAATGACAGATCTTTTGACAGATGATGTATGTTTGAACATGAGCGGACAAGAGTACATGTTGTATCTCCTGCCATATCGGTTTGTCTTTCTGCGTATGTGGATGTATACCTTGCCGTGTTGGCCCAGTCTCTCATAGCAGATGACTGCATCTTCCCACAGCTCCAGTTTTTCATAAACGAGCAGAGCTGAACTAATGCAGCCGAGGTCTGTCAGCAGGCTCGCCAGCTGTTTCTGTTCAGAGAAAAACAAGTGTAAGAGGCAACAAACATGCTACTGGCTACAGTCAGCAGACTGACATGTCAGTCTCGAACATCTGGTGTGAGATTTCAAAAGGAGGCGTTTTGATGGAGTAAAACAACAGCTGAGTTTGATGACACTCACTACGGAAACATTTTCCCAGCTAAGTTCCGAGTGTCGACCGGAAATACGCGAGTTTGAATCCCCAGCAGTGGCTGAAAAGTTTGTCCAAGGGTTAAAGAGCACAGAGAACTCACAGTCTAACTAAAGCAAACTGCTGAATCCACTTCTTTCATCCATCTTTAATCAATCATTATCCTTTTGTAACAGCTACTGTAAAGTTTCTTATTGCTAGGATTACGGGCCAATAGGGTTATGATTTCACTTTTTGGTTGAGACTTTACCATTTTGTTTAAATCGTTTTATCATGGCTCCAATGTCCTCAGAAGTAATAGTATTTTCATTTTCTTCTTAAAAAAAGAGATCATCATATGTTCTTCTTTAAGGTGTTTTTGAAACATTTTGTTTATCTTTATTATTGTGAAGTGGTTCTTCAGTATGTAGTCTGTTCTCCTGGGAGAGAATTAAGCTGCAAGAGAGACTGTGGTGAACATTTCATAAACATGTTCATGAAGAATATTTATTTTTGCCAGGGGACACAAATGACCCGTTTTGTTTTGTTCTGCTTGGTTTGGTCCAAATGCTCCCTTGTTTACTCTGGATCAGTGCGTGCACTTAACAGCACCCCAAAGTCAGGGGGAAGGTGGGGGGGATTAGTTTATGGCAGATTTTAAGTTTTTTGTTTGTTTTTCTGTTTTTGTACTCCTCAAAACAGGTTGCTTTTTACTGGTGAGGTTTAGTGTCCCGCTTCCCCTCTCACTCTAGAGGGGTGATGGTGTTAATCGTGATGCACTGATACAGCTTTTTTCAGTTCCGATCCCATACTAGTGCTGAATGAATGAACTGTATATCTTGCCATGTGAGTGAAGACATCAGACATAAACATTGCATTCTAACCTCGTTTTTTTTTTTTAAAAAAAGGCAACAAATTAACAGAAATACTTAATGTTATTGATTAACAAATAAACAAATAACAAATTGTGAAGCGAAGGTGGAGAGAATTACGTCAGGCTGGGCAGCCCCGGGGTAAGCCCACCTTGGCTGCCCAGCCTGACAGTCCTCGAAGCCCAGAGAAAGACACCCAGGAAAAAGTACATTTTATCTTGGTCCTGGTCATCTGCTGAACATCGGGAAGACGGTGGGACTATTTACTGCCAGAGTGTCTGTCTTTTCGCTCCACCAAAAGCTCAATACACTCTGGCATGATTTTAGTGTCATTATGACTAAGTTTGCAGGTTTTAACTCCATACTGGATCCACATATTCATCTACTCGGGATTTTACAACCATTAAGATGCATTTAAGGAACTTCCAGAAGAGGTTTTCTGAGATAGCTTTGAGAGTTGCTAGGAAGGGAAGTGTATAGCAGTGACCTAGAAGTCTGATTCCCATCTACCTGCATCCCACTTGAAAAGATCATGTATAATTTAAAAAACAGATACAACACATTTTTGAAAATTTGGCAAACATATTTGACCCTTGATTTGTCAAAACACCACTGTGTGTACTGAACTCTAGACCAGGCATGGCAAACCTGTCCACAAAGGCCCGGTGTGGCTGTAGGTTTTTGTTCCAACCAACCAAGAGCACACAGTTTGACCAATCAACTCTCTGAAGGCTGAGATCAGTTGATTAAATGAGTCAAGTCTGGTGTGCTGCTGCTTGGTTGGAAAGAAAACCTGCAGCCACACCGGCCCTTTGTGGACAGGTTTGCCATGTGTGCTCTAGACCAACTCTTTTGATGCATCCCTAGTTAATAGGACGCAGACCTGCCACCCCCAATTAAAAATCATTTCACTACAACTGATGATGTCTTATTCAAATTTGAAATGTGTTTTCAAAAAGTGTTTACTACCTGGACAGCCCATCTTGGTGGGGCTTGACAGCAGTAGAAGACTTTGAGCCGCTCAGTCACAGGACAATTCTTGTCTTCAAAGTGGTCTACTATCGCCTAGAAAAGGAAAACATAACATGAAATTCTGTAGCTGGGTCTGTCATCTGTGCTTCAGGACAATGCTGCATTTCACAATAGGCTATTGTGATACTGGAACGTACTTTTATACACTGAGATGTGATTACAGCAGATACAATGCCGCCTGGCACTGCAAATGTGCAGGATAGAGTTACTGGATGCAAACAGTGGTCATTAGGCACTAAATGGTGCTTAAGTAGAACTGATCATCTGTCAGCTTCCATGTCATGCGAGACAGGAAGTCGTGCGCAGAAACAAACATCCGCTTAATTTTCTAAATTAACCAACCAAACTGTCCCAACGCCGTCCTGCAATTTTTTTTAATGATACCATTGCTGTTTCAAGACACCGAATTTTCAGTTTTTTTTTTCTGAAGCAAGCAAAATCTCTTTTTATTAGGAGGAGGGTCTAGTACATAAGAGGAAAAAAGGTTTTCAAAGCTTTTACAGTGATTACATCTAAGTATAGGAGTCTCGGTCCGGTGCCCAGGCTCAATGGAGCTGTACATTTTAAATGTGGGCACTGAGAGTGGTATTGTGTTGTGGATTTCAGAGCTTCAGTGATTTGAATAACATTCAAACACAGACCTTCATCGATGACATGCAACGAAAATTAATAAATTTCTGAGGTTTTGTGGACATGAGTGACACTGGAAATGTGCATCTATTTAGAAACTTTAAACCATCTTCCACCATGATAATAATAATATTGACAATAATAATAATAGTACTAATAATAGTGGTAATGACAAAAAATACATAAATAAGAGTAACCATTTTGGCAGCTGTAGCTGCCAAAATAACAAAACAAAAAATGACAAAACAAAACAACCTTAAAGAAAAATATTTGAGGATAAATAAATGAAATTTTTGGAGTGAGACAAAATTAATGAATACATAAATAAATAAGATAAATAAACAAACAAACAAATAAATTCAGGTATACGTAAATATTGAAAATAACTTCCTTAATTAATAAATAAAAATGCTAATAATTATGAAATAATAGCCATAGTAATAATTTGAAAAAAACAAACAAACAAAAAGAGAATAAGTAAATAAATAATTAAAATGAAAAAAAAAAAAAAAAAAAAGAAGATTGATCGATTGATCAGCGGGGCCTTGGCCCCTGGTCCCGCAACCCCGCCCCCCAATGCCCCCACAATTTTCAGTTTTAGTAGGAAACAGAACAGACAGCAACTGTAAATCATACAATACATTTACATCAGCAATCGTAAATAGTTCTAAACTCAAACAGGAGAGAGGTGTACTGAGTTGGGTTGCATATGACCAGAAATTAAAACCAAGCATAAATCACCCATGATACACAGAATGGACAGAGAGCTCCAGGTACCTTTCTCAAAGATGGAACATAAGAGCAGAAAATGTAGGGGCGCACACTGTAAATCGACTTGCAAATTAAATATTTACATTTCCTCTCATTTTCACTGTATTACTGAGAAATACTTTGACCACAAATGCAGAGACCACAATATTCTAACTTTACATTTACAGTATGCGAAGCGCAGTGTACCACTGTAAAATGTAGCGTGCGCTGCGCTGCTACATTTACATCACAGGACAGAATGAGAGCAATACGCGAGCAAGACGTATGGCACAGTGATCGTTTTATGTCGATTATCTTGCTTTCATAATCGTGGGAGGCCAAAATCGAAATCATAATCAAGCCCTAGAAGATAGTTTACAAATACTATTAACAACTGAGGTGAAAACTGTGAAAACTAATTATGTTCATGGATCCCTATCATTAGGGACACCTCAGACCATCTCAGTCTTTTACAAAGCCTGAGGGGACAGCAGAGAGAGCTAAACATAACAAAAACAAATGGGAATCAGAGCTATCAGAGCTAAAGAACGGTATAAAATGTGTGTGCTCCATCCTTTGTGGTTTCTTCCATTTTTTTCCTTGTTAACAGGTTTTTTTGGGGTAGTTTTTTCCTTACTTGAACCTAGGCTTGAATAACAGAGGGTGTCCCTTTCTGTATACACTGTGAAGCCCTCCAAGGCAAACTATGATTTCTGATACAGTACTCCTGAAGCTTTGAACTTCATGAGTTCAGAAATAAAATCCCCAAAGAGTATATCCTTACCTGGGTTTGCATCATGGCTCTCTCAATACATCGGGAGCTCCCTTTTTCCAGTTTGGTCCGAAGGCAAAGTGCTGTCACTTCTACACCCCAAAACTTAGGCTGAGAGAGAAGACACTGTAGAGAGACATTGGAAAGACAACGAGTAACACAATCTCTTCAACCAAATTCAGTTATTCAAGATGCATTGTACAGTAAAGCAAATCATAAATCAGACATATAGTTTGTCTAATTTTTAAGATTAATGAGTCATGGTTGGTTTATATAATGCCTACTCATCTGGCAGCCAACTCTGGTCTGCCAGTGAAGTCAGGCTGGTTGCTGATCAGTTATTTTTACAAATATCTAAAATCTGACAAAAAAAAAAAATATCCAGGAATTGACGGTGTTCCCCTCAGTGCTCCTGTGCTGTCAGTAATAGCCAATTAAAACTTACCAATCATGCAAGTCCGTCTTTGCACACTTCTGTTGCAGGATTGTAGCTATCTGGCATACGTATCCAGACAACCAATAACACATGGCAAAGAACACATAATGTGCAGCTGATGTACTGACCTAGATAAATCAGCTGATGAGTTTTCTGAAGGTCTACGGTGACTACATAAAGCCAATATATCAATATCTAGGTCTATTTGCAATGGTAAAAAGTATATGACTTGATTTGGAGAATGTCAACATAATCTGTACAGATTGTGCTCTGTCTATGGTAGGGAAAGCAAATGTCCTCTGTGTGACTCTTTGCAATTGCACAGAGGAAGAAATCATCATCTCCAAAAAAACAATAGAGTCCCAGGGACAGCTGGGCCCTGACACACTCAGTGCTCGTGCTGTAATAACAACAAATACAATACTCATAATCTAAACAAAAAAACAGCCACACTCTGTGCTTGAGACCAAACAATAATGACAATAACAACAATTAAAGCTTCAAGCAGCATTGAATGGTCACTCACATCCCTGCACCAATGAGAATGTACAGCGACCACCTCCTTAATGCCAGACAACATCTGACAAATGCCTCTGAAGTACTGCAACTTTTGGATGCTGCTCAAAGGAAATCCGTGTGGTGTCCTGTGTCCATTGTGTGACGCTGTAGAACAACATCTAAACATACATTTGTATATCAAATATATCAAATGTGAACCATCTGAATGAAAGTATCAAGTAGCGACTGATGGGTGTCACTCAAGGCTTACTTCCTGTTGCCAGTTAGTGGCACAATAACTATGAATCTGAATTGTCATATAGATCTCAGTACCATGAGACCTTCGCGTCAGTGGGAAAAAAGAGCAGCAAAAAGAAAACCATCACAGTTGTCTGGCATGAGGGCATCGCAGGGCAGAATGCAAAAGAGCTTGCTTCAGCTTACGGGGAGGTACTGGAAAAAGAGCTGGACATCAAGCATGTCATATACTGAGTGGATAACTGCAGTGCCCAAAACAAAAACTGGTGCCTGCTGTCTTCCCTTCTCTCACTGGTGAACTCTGACATAATAGGGTTAGGGTTAGCTGAAGACATCACTCTCAAGTTCTTTGAGCCAGGGCACACATTTATGAGTGCGGACAGCTTCCATCATGGTGTGGAACAAGAGATGAGGCGCAGACCAGGAGGAATGGTCCATGATGATCATTCCTAATCATATCTAATTTGTGAGACTTGTTTGTTGTTGTAGTGTACTAGGCTTGGGCGGTATCCAAATTTTGATACCGTCAAACTTCCTCCACATTTTACCGTGGTATACCGTAATACCGTGACTAATTA
>JBCAUF010556157.1:0-12724 GCA_038406115.1 Haemulon aurolineatum | reverse complement strand
ACCCAGGTATAGACTGATCATAACTAAATTAATACTTGATTCTAGACAAATTCATTGTCTAAAAGGTCCTCTGCCCTTCTGCAGGGGTGGTGCTCCATTAAACAATTTTACGAGGTAATGAAATATCAAATAACAACGTAGGTATCCCTACATAACTGGTGCCCTGTCCTGTGAGGCGACATCATATCAATTTCTCCGGCGAAAATAGATTCATACGCGGACAAATCCTGGTGAACAACAGCAATAGCGATAGCTAAACATTCCCCACAATTAGGACAATCATATTTTAATCCACATCTGATTTTTGTTGCTCTAATAATTACGTTTTATGGTCTGGCCCTCCGCGAGAGGATTGTGTTATGTGTTTCTGTGTCACTTGTGTGTGAGCGTATCGAGTGCATTGACGTCAAGTTTGGTGTTTGAGCCGCCAAACCATTGTTGTTAAATTTAAAGCTTTATTGTGTCTCAGATCTGTTTATCACCCGTCGCCGTACGGAGTGAATTAAAGTTTTTAAAGGCCTACAGGCGTGAGCGGGCAGCCGGAAAACCCCGGGGCTTGAAGCGCCGTGAATATGAAAATCCTCTCCGCTGCAGGCTGCAGGGAGCTTTGAAATAATTGCTTTGGATCTTCGTATGTCTGCGGACTGGAGTAGCTAACTAGTCGGGACAGTGGGAGTTTAAAAGTTGTTATTTCACTGTCAAATGGTAATTTCTCTGATCGCGATCGAATTAAAGTAAACCGGTGAAACATAGCGAATTAAATTGTCTAGTGGTCCGGCCGAGGATCCACGCTGAAGCTCGAGTTTTGTTTTGTTCTTTTTAAATCTTACTGTTGTTGAAACACGGCGCCGACCGTGATTGAAAAGTTGTTTTTTATATAGCCTACGTATATCACTTGTGACGCTTGAAATAGCGGGTTGAGTTGTTAAAACTTTTTCTTGTGAGTTGAATTTGTGATTTGGTTCTCCTTAGCCAAGGAAAACCTTGTTGACGCTGAAATCAAAGCTGCTGTACTGTCTGCCGCATGTTTTCACTGAGCGATAAGTCTGCTGTTGCAAATATACTTTGCCCGCTCCGTGTTACTCCACGAGGAGCCCGAGCGCTACTGCGGCGCTAAGCGCGAGCAGACTGGGGTCCCTCAGGGGGGCGGTGCTAACACATTCACTTCCTGTTCCGATTCTTTTCCGGGGTGGCATTTCCCCGTCCCCTTTTGTGAGTAGCTCCCTCCAGTGGTCGCTTTCGATATTACAACAACAAAGAATACGCCCTCTCCTGGTTGCATTACTGTACTGAGTTTGATCCACAGAATTAAATCTTTATGAGCTTTGACACTCCTTAGTTGCTTATTTTGCTTGTTGTCTATTGGCTTTGGGTGCTTTGCCTATTTGCTCACCTGCTTGTCTGCTGATTTGCTGGCTCGTTTATCTGCTATTTGCTCATATTGCTTATCTGCATATCTGCTTCATTGCTCAGCTTTATTAAATTGAATGAATTGATAATCTATTGAAATTTGAATGTCAATACTGTGTTAAAATTGAAACCACATTTATTCTAACACATATTAACCTTGTTCTCATTCAAATTGATGTGACTGCATGCAGTTTTTAACAATTGTTTCTGCTGCTCTCTCTCATCTGCACATGATAACATCTTTTTGCTACATTTCATCTGAAGCTGGAATTGATTTCAAATTTTAATTATTTAACTGTTACTATTCTCAATTGTTTATATCCCAGCTGAATCTGAATAGATTCCCTCAAAATTTTTTTCAAATATTATTAGCATTGTTAGTTCATTGACTTCTAAAAAGCTATTCTTGAACAACTATCACTGTGAAGAATAGTGATTATTTACTTTATTATTATTATTATTATTATTTTTCTCTTTTCTTTCTTTTTCTTTCATCGTCTTTAACAATTATTATTAATTTTTTTCTTCTCTCTCTGAAAGTAAATAATTCTAATTACTTTATAGGAAAACAGCACACCATTGAAGCTGAGGTTAATTGATCCAACACTTTTATTGAATGCGTTATTAATCACAATTGACAACATTGTTGAGTTATAAAGGATAGCAAACTTGCGCATAACTTTGTATATCATACCATACACATCAGCCTGAATTATTAATTATTAATTAATATTACTAATTAATCTTTATTTAAATTTTATTCATTTAATTTTTTTTTTCAAAAACAATTTTTCTTTTTCTTCTCTTTCTCTTTTTTTTCTCTTTCCTCTCTATCCTTCATGATCGAGCAACACAGTTGAATCATAAGGATAACTGCACATACATTTTCTACTGTATTACACACGCCAGTTCAATTATTTTCTTGCATTTAATGATTGTTTTCTCTTTTCAGCTTTTATTATCAAGCAACTTGTGAAGTGATTGAAAGCAGATAAACGCTTTTCTTGCATTGCATGCTCTTGCATTGTTGTTGGATCTGAGATAATTTTGCTGCTTTTGCTGTTGCTTTTAATTTTTTTAAGGGGTCAAACTCAGTAACAAACTTTGGTAAATCACACCCGACTTAAAACTACAGCCGCAATGTCGGCCCCTGTGCTCCCAAACAAGGACGAACTTCTTGATCCTCTCGAACCTGTGTTGTTAGATTTGACTGAAAAGTTGTTGCCTAATTTTGTTAATCAAGTTAATCACACTGAGATTCAGGAACTCGACACCATGCTAGCAGAGTTAACAGCTACTTCCATGACTGTCCAACTCAAGGACAAGGAGTTATCCCAAATGCTGGGTAAATTGGCAATTGTACTGTCTGCACAATTAAAACACACCTACAAGCTGTTAACACAAGCCACAGCTAAACTGCGCAGACAAGAACTCGCTCTAAATGAGCTTCACTTGTCCAACAACAACCTCAAACAAGCCCTCCATGAAAAGGAGGAAGGTAACCGTGAACTACGAGCCCAAGTAGCTTCACAACCAGACACTACAGACATAGATGAACTGCAGGGTACGAACGCAAAGTTGGTCAGCGACCTCACTGAGTCTGGATATGACCTGACCCTGACCAAGGGCAAGCTCATGCAAGCAGCTCTGGAAAACGATAAACTCAAGGGGCTCCTCGAGCAAGCTGAGGGAAAAATCAATTCCTTGCAGTCTCAAATTGAGGAGGCTGTCCGGTCCAAGGAAAGAGACCGACCACCCGTCAGCGACCCGCCCCGACCATATTCAGAGGCCGAATCTGCCGAACGACGTCCTGTTCGACCTACTAAGGCAGAGGAACTCTTTGACACTGAAAGGGAGCTCCCACACTCCCTTGAACCAAATCAAAGCCGCCAGGCTTTTCTTGATGAGTCTTTCCATAAAAGAAAAACTGAAATTGAGTCTTTTTCACCCACTCGAGAAGACCCACAACCTCTGGCATCTCTGCCACTCGCACTTAAGGTGCCAGCTCCTTATCATGGCGTCGGACATTCGGCCGAACTAAGTCTTGAGGCTTTCACTCGACAGCCACGTTCCCCTGTCGGCGTCCATTTTGCTCCCGATCCTTTGAGCAGAGACCAACGCCCAAGATCTCCATTCCCTTTTGAATCTGCCTCGCATCCACGTGACATTAAACCCTCATTTGAATACGCGAGTGGGATCTCCACTCATCATCCTCGTCCCTTGTCTTCCACTGAACGGGTCCTTCACTTCCATGACACCCAACCATCACTTGGGCAGTCACCTGTAGGGCCACACACACCTGTCCCCTATGCTCAACAGCACCTCCCATCTTCAAGTGCTTTCTCTTATACAGGTCCCTCAGACAGAGACCTCGACAAAATAGCACGCAACATATCTCGCTTCGAACCCAAAGCCGGTGGTTCACACTACACTGAGCATTACCTCAGAGACATTGACTTTCATCTTCGAAAGTTCCCTCGTGCCACAGTCGATGACAGAGTCTATCTTATCAAGATCACATCCAGTCGAGCTGTTGGTGCTTTCATCGACCGACAACCTGACTACATCAGGACTACTTACTCTTTGCTTTGTCAAGCACTGAAGGAAGAATACTCAGACTATCTTTCCCAAGTTGGTCTGACTGCGGCCATGGCAGTCAAACAAGGAAGAAATGAATCTCCTCCGCAGTACTACGAGCGTCTGCGACTCGCATACTTTGGTTCTAGAAACGAACCCGGGATGGAGGAAGACCTTCACTTCAAGTCTCTCTTTGTCCAAAACCTCCATCCCACCACCAGTGTTCATCTTGGCGTAAGTGCTTGTCCCGATACTCTAACGAGTCGACACCTAAGAGAACTGGCCTTAAAGGGCTTCACCAAACAGAAACAAAGTCTGACAAAACATGTTGATCCCAATGCCATCTTGAGCGTCGAAAGGCCGGCATTGGAACTGGAGGGCGCTCATGCCAATGAACCAAACAAAGGTCACGCGCCCCCGTCCAGGAATCAACAGCCCACTCAGACTCCATCCAAACCCCATTTTCAAAATGGCGGGTACCCACGAACGAGTTGGTCTAATAACAATCAAAATCATTTCAGATACAAGGCCGACTACAACAACCCTCGTTTCCGATCAGATTGGCCCTCACGGATCAATGATAACCGAGGAAGGGGCCAAGACACAAACAGAAACCGCCCTTTCCAAAATAAACGCTTTCCCAATCAAACTTGGTCTAAGCCAGAAACAGACAAACCCCAGGACGCTAAAAAGCCATCTGGCAAGGTTGAGGTGACCGAGGAAGAAATGGAGGCTTTCAGACGCTTCGTCAAAAATCTGACCAAAGATGAGGCGAAAAAGGCTGACCTTTTCTCAATCACTTCCACTAAGCCTGAACTTTCAGCTCGAATATCTCCAACTCCCCCACCCATCAGTGAGATTGGAGACATTTCTGTGAGTCCCCACGACTCTGCGCCTACTTTGCCTCCAGGTCAGATTGGAGAAATGCCTTTGATCCCCCGCGACTCTGCACCTACTTTGCTTCCAGACATTGAGGACATGTACTCGAGTCCCCGTGACTCTGAGCCTACCTTGCTCTCAGCTCAGACTGAAACCGTCCAGACTAACACACCTGACCAACGCTTGTGTCAGTCCACGCCACCCAGTGCTGTCTTGGTAGTCCAACTGGACTCTCATGAGGACTCTTCTGAGGAAGAACCCTCCACCATCTTGGGACAACCCCCTTTTAAACAATTCTTGGGCAATCTCATTGAAAAAGGCGTCGCCCGTAAATTCTATCTGTCAACGACACTTGAAGATGAAATAATGCATGAAGCACTCATTGACACTGCCGCAGATGTAACTTTGATGTCTGCAGCCATGTTCGACCAACTGCGCGCCGCCACACGTCGGGCGGACAGAAACTTGGAGATACATGCATGTGCTCTGAAAGTCCAACCATACAGCACAAACAGCACCATACTGAAAACTGTGACGTTGGTGCAGCTGTCCATTGGACCAATGACTCTTATCCATCCTGTGTACGTGTCAAATCACGACACCATCCCTTTTCTCATTGGGCAGGATCTTCTCAATCGATTTGAGCCACTCATTGACTTCAAACGTCTGAAAATTTGGGCACAGGTCCGCCAACCTCTGCCTTTCTCTTTCAACCAACCTGAAGAAGCCCAATGCTGCGTGCTCGACATTGAGGCCCCTTCTGTCGGCCCTCAAGCCGACCAGGCACAGGCCATGAGCGAACCTGATGCAATAAAAGCTACCTCTAAGGCCTCGTCACTCTCATCTTTGGCGGAACGAGATACCTTTCTGTGCTTCTTCAGCGATCCAAAGGTGGGAAGCGAATACTTCCCAAAAGTGACTGACGGCGTCAAACTTGAAAACACTGATGTTGAAGACACAGTCTTGACTCCCTGGACTGATGTGTCAGCCATCAGCCAAGACCTATACGAGTCTCTGGAACATGGAAATCCACATTTGCAGCTTGTGAAAGGGTCCACTCGTTTTCCTCTGGATCCTTTACCCAAAGCTATGGCGACAGCAGTCGGCACTTGCGTCCTGGACCTTCAGTGGGGCCAGAGAACACTAACACACTTCTTCCTTGTCATTCCAAACCTGCCACATGATGTGTGCATTGGTGGCGACATACTGGTGCGACTCGATGTTCTTATGGACACATTCCACAACGTACTTTGGTCTCTGGCCAAAACTCAGTCTGAGACCAAGTCTTTTGAGCCCGACAACATCAAGTCCGGCCAGACCATTCCTGAAGTCTGTCAGGTGGTCAACGAGCGCCATGTGACAATACCAGCCCAAACAAGAGACGTGCCCATACGTCTTCATGTCAAGCGAGGTCAAAACCTCCACCACTCTCAGGCTTTCTTTCAACCATCTCCTTTGTTCTCTGAACTGGGACTTTCCTTGGAGGCCATCCCTCTCATGGACGCGAGCTCCAGGGTGACACGCCTCCTGGTGCATAATCACACCGCTGACGATCTACTCATCCCCAAATCCACTCCTTTGGGATGGCTGATCAGCACCAAGTTTCATGACTTTGAACTAACGATCCCGGTCCTTGGGACCATGCCCCCTGCACTGCTTCCAAGCGATGCAAGAGATGGTGCAGTATATACCAAACCATCAGGGTCTATTGCCATCTACATGTCCTTGAAAGTCGACAAAAACAGTGTCGGCCGCGTCGACCTCAATGATAAAGAAAACTTGTCTCTTCAAACCGTCACAGTCATGCCTGTCGATGCTTCACCACATTCCAGCCCTGGGCCACCTCAGAAAGTCTCATCAGGGGGGTCTCCAAAGACCTCCTCTGAACCAAAGGCATCCTCTGATCCAAAAACTGACTCTGAACCAAAGACTGACTCTTTTGAGTCACAACTTGAACAAGCTCTGGCTGGTGCTGATGCTCTCACTAATGATGCTGAACGTGAAAGATTGCGTGAAATCCTTCTCAAATACAAAGCCTCCTTCGCCACAGATTCTCTTGACTGTGGCTTGACCTCCATCCACTCTGTACAAATTCCAACGCCACCAAATGCACCTCCGACCTATGTGCGACAATACAAAATTCCTTTGGCCTCTCATGAACCTGTGCAGGAAATCATTGATGACCTCTTGAAGAGAGGAATCATCCGGCCGTGCAATAGCACATACTCAGCACCGCTCTGGCCAGTCTTGAAGCCCAATGGCAAGTGGCGCTTGACTATTGACTATCGCAAACTTAACGAACAGGTCCCCCTGTCCAGGTGGCCCATGACTCACCTGGAGCAGGACCTTCCCAAAGTCAAAAAGGCTAAATACTTCTCCTCGATGGATGTGGCATCTGGCTTCTGGACCATCCCAGTGCAGGAACCTGACCAACACAAATTGGCTTTCAGCTTTAATAACCGCCAATACACCTTCACTAGGTGCCCGTTTGGCTATGCCAACTCGCCAGCTGAGTTCAACATCTTTCTGAACAAAGCATGCCCCGATGCTGGCACCCGAGGAACTCTCATCTATGTCGATGATATCTTGATTCGGAATCCCACTCTAGACTCCCATCTGGCGGAGATAGATCATGTGCTCGGCCAACTCACAGACGCTGGAGCCAAGGTCTCTCTGTCTAAATGTCAATGGTGCAAAACCAAAGTGAACTACGTTGGCCTCCTTGTGGGATCAAAAGGTGTGGAACCACAAGTGAACAGAGTTCAGGGCCTTGCAAACATTACGACACCATCGAACTTGTCTGAGCTTCGCAGCTTCTTGGGAGTCTGTAATTACTCCCGACAGTTCATCGAAAACTATGCAGACTTGGCCAGACCTTTGACTGAGCTGCTCAAAAAGGACGTCCCATTCAGATGGGGCCGGCGACAAGACCACGCCATACAGGCTCTGAAAGACAGACTCAGCTCAGCTCCTTGCTTAGCTTATCCTGACTGTCAAAAGGAATTCCACTTGGAGGTGGGATTCTCCTCCCAATGTTTGAGTGCAGGCCTGTTCCAATTCCATGACTCTGACAAGCGTGTTGTGGCCTACGCTAGCAAGACTCTGCTGGCTCCAGAGCTCAAATACACGGATTGTGAGAAAGCTTTGCTTGCCACTGTGTGGGCTGTGAAACACTTCTCTAACTATCTTGGTGGACAAAGGGTGATCGTGGAAACTAATCACCAGCCTGTGACGTTCCTTAACAGTCAGCGAATCAGAAACGGCGTTGTGACCAACGCTCGTGTTGCCTCTTGGCTGATGGCTCTGCAGAGCTTCGATGTGGAAGTGCGTTACAACAAAAACCGCAAGAACCCCTTAGGCACCGACCTTGCTGCCTGTCAACATTGCTCTGACGATCCACCTGCTGACACAGCTCTGGTCCACAAACCAGAACCACCTGAACCCACACGACATCACTACTACGATGAAAATGTCTGCAAAGACATGATCACGGCGTACGTAGATGGGTGCTCCTACCACCATGAAACTCAGGTTCAGGCCGGAGTGGGGGTGGTATGGACTGAGAACAAACCGTTCGATCCACAGTCTTTTCAGTTGGGCCCACAATCGTCCCAATACGCCGAAATCGCTGGCATTCTCATTGCGCTTCAGCGGGCTGCAGAACAGAACATCAAAACGCTTGTTGTCTGCACTGACTCGAACTATGCCCGCCTCAGCTTCTCATGCCATCTCACGTCATGGAAAACCAATGGTTTCGTGACGTCGGCCAAAAAGCCAGTCAAACACAAAGAGCTCTTCATGGCTTGTGATCACCTTGCCACCATGCATGATATGCAAATCTACTGGAAAAAGGTCAGAGGTCATTCACGTGTGCCCGGCCAGGACAAAGAACTCAACGATCAGGCCGACGCTCTGGCCAAACAGGGAGCTCTTAACGGGACCCCCTGGCGGTTCTGCCCAGAATCTTTTCCCGTCCCACCCACCCCTTCGGTGGCCGTCGTCACACGTGCCCGTGCTCGCGCCTGCGTTGAAGGGTCGGCTCCGCCCACCGATGACGACTCGGCTGCCAACACACGCGCTCCTCTTGAAGTCACGCCTGCCTTCACTGACTCAGACCTCATGACTCTCCAAAGTCAGGACCCAGCCATCAGCGCAATGCTGCATTATCTTTCTGATCCTGTCGCGCATGCCTTCTCTGACGCCGACTTTGACTCCATTCCTGACCTGCGTAACTTCTACAATGCACGTCAGAACCTGTGTGTCGTCAATGGTCTCCTTGTGCATGTCTCCGATGCACTCTCTTCATCTGCGTTCGTGGTGCCTCAGAGCCACAGGGGGGTGATGCTAATGCATGCCCATGACTCTCCATGCGCAGGACACAAAGGAGCCAAAGCGACATACAAAGCTCTCCAACAGGTGGCGTACTGGCCACACATGCAAAAAGATGTGTCAGATTATATCCAAGGCTGTCTGATTTGCTGCCAGTTTCAACCAGCAAAGCCACTTCACAGGGCTCCCTTGCAGCGAAGAGGCATCGCCTTTCCTTGGTCAGACCTACAAATCGATTGGGTCGGACCTCTAACCAAATCCACCAGAGGAAATAAATATTTCCTCACAGTCACTTGTGCATTCACCAAATGGGTGGAGGGCCTGCCAGCCCCAAATGACACAGCACAAACCACGGCATATCTCTTGATGAATCACATCTTCTCACGGTTTGGTCTGCCCTGCCGCATTGATTCAGACAGAGGAACCCACTTCACGGCCGAAGTCATGAAACAACTCTGGGAAACCCTGGGCGTGAAAGCTAAGTTTCACGTCAGTCACCACCCTCAGTCCTCTGGACAGGTGGAAAGAGCAAATCGAACTGTCGTCCACATACTGAAAAAGTACGTGGGTTCCAATCACAGAGATTGGGACGTCAAACTGCCACTGGTCTTGATGGCCATCAGAGCCACACCTCACACAGCAACAGGGATTTCTCCCTTCCAAATGATGACAGGCCGACAAATGACGCTTCCCCTACACCTGCTCTACCAGCCAGGTGAGGCCAGCATTGCAACAGCATATACAACTCATCAGTATATGACTGATCTGCACAAACACTTAAAGGCTACGTTCGCCTTTGCCCAGAAGTCTCTGGAAAACAGCGTCGAAGGACGCAAAGCCTACTACGACCAGAAAACGTCGTACGACGAGCTCCATGTGGGAGAGAAAGTGTGGTACTTCAGATTCGCCGCACCCACAGGACAGAGTGAGGAGACCCAAAAAAGACTCACTCGCAAGTTCCTTCCCCACTGGACAGGTCCACACATCATCACCGAAAAACTCTCCCCTGTTGTGTACAGAATCAAAATACAAAAGGGCCAGAAAGAACCAACTTTCAAGTGGGTTCACCGCAATCAGATCAAACCACACAAAAGAGAGAACACAGGGGACGCAAACGTTCCTGTGTAAACTCGTTCAGAGTTTTCATAACACCTCTAAATAGTGTTTGCTAGTGAAATTAAGCTCTTAACAAACCAAGAAATTTGTAATAATGTTTCTAACCGCCCTAGCAAAACTATTAGAAGGTATCATACATTTCAGTCTACTATCAACACAATCTAGGAGAAATTAATCTTGTTTTGAAACCAAATTCTGTTTTTAATTGGTACAAGTGGGGGTGATATTAAAATTACACCCTCTCTAAAAGATTTTCTTTAAAGAAAGAAAAGGAAACTTAAAACAATCAGAGTTTAAAATTCACGATCCTAACCATTCGTATTTTCTTCATCAGGATGATTTGGCTGCTTCCCCTCCTGATGCTGAGCCTTGGAACAGTCCCCGTCCTCCCTGAGGTCGTGGAACCTGGCCCCAATTCTGGGATTGTTCTGAAAGAACAATCCGGATTACTAATCACAAACTGCCGCCTACACACCCAAAAGGTGTTTGTCAGGCTAAACCCGAGGGAAGTATGTAGGAAGAATCTCCCGACGACCGGCCAACTGACCAGTTGGGCTGGAGGAAGCTGGAGTAGAGATATCATTGCACACGCTGAAGCCGACACAACCCACATGTTAGAGCAACTAAAGAAATTTACCATCACTCAGTCTGAACTCGGTGGACACAACAAAAGGTCCAAACGTTTTATCGCTGGAATTTTGACCGCAGCAGCCGCCGTTGGTAGCTTGTTTAGCATTGGCATGTCATCTGTAAATGCAGTCAGCCTAGCTACTGTCAAGCGTCACGTAAGCGAGCTTCAGGATGAAATTCCGGAGATCCAAAAGCAACTGGAAGTCCAACAGTTTCACCTTCAAACAATTGGTAAGACCCTACGCGGCACTGTGCTTGTGTTAAATACACACAGTGAAGCATTGAATCAGACCCTACGAGCGGTAAATACCCTTCTTTCTGTGATACAAGTCGACTACGCTCACACCCAATTGATGTCAGCATTAATGACAGACATGCTTAGAGACATAGGATCCTCTGTGGACAGCTTGGCCATGGGTAGGATCCCACCATATCTTATCCCTCTTTCTCTGGTGCAGAGCATCCTGTCGACCACTACCCAAGGTCTGGTCACACCCTTACAAGCCCATTTGGCTTACACCTTAGGCAACGCGGTCCCAATCTATGTTAATCCTGAGAGCAGAGAATTGGCGTTTATCATCAACTTACCTATCATTGTACCCGAAAACATTTATAGATTAAAGGATGTCGTTAATGTTGGGTTTTGGCAGGGTGATGTACATGTCGAAGTGCACACACCCAAGGTAGTAGCCTACCATGACAATAGTCCCGATCTCTATTTGGCTCCAAATCTGCATATGTGCACCTTGACCAAAGACATCCACTACTTGTGTCCCAGTAAACCGTTTATACGGGACAGCACTGAGGGCATCTGTGGTCTCAAGCCCATGATGGCCGATGCTCACTGCCCTACCACTGTGACAGCGCGATCTAAAGTCACTGAGACCCAGGCCGAAATTGTAGGAGCTCGCTGGCTAGTTAAGACTCCAGCGAGAAGCGCAATTTTGACTTACGATCAACACGACACCTCCACCCGTGTCCCTCTTCCAGACCAGACTCTGTGGATCACTGTACCAGAGAACGCTATATTACACATAGACGAAGTAGCTCTCTACCATTTGGACCCCGAACAGTACGAGAGTGAAATCGAAATATCTGAGTTCTTCCGTAAACACTCCCTAGAACTAGACTCCACCACCATCAATCAGGTTCGATTCGAAGGTTCACAGATCATCGACATTACCCCTATTGATGATGTGCTCAAACAAATCGCAGACTCCGAGTCCATAATCAGTACGCCCATCACCTACTCGTGGTCCACCCCTGACACCATTCTGGTATTCGCAGTAATCCTAGGATATCTAATGATATTTGGTATCACCCTTCTCTCCGCCCGGCGCTCCCGTCTCCTACAAGGCAAACTAGACAAATGTAACAGAGGCCTAGCAGCTTTGGCTAGGTGTAGAAAGTCCAATAGGGACAGAGCTGAGACCGAGATAGATGAAGCAGAAGAAGAAGAGCCCCCTATAAGCGGCACCTTAGAACTTATTGAAATCTAAGACAATTACTATCACTAGTTTTATTATTTTCACACCATTCTTATATATACATATATATGCACACACACTACCTCACTTCCCATTTTAGGTTACTACACGATTTGACTCTGATCATGTGAGCTGTTGTTGTGTTTCTCCTGTTAACCCGGATTACTTCTCCAGTGCTGCATCCTGTGCTCCAAAAAGGTGCTCCATCGTGGCCCCCTTTTCGGACCAAGTGGGGGATATGTAGCGGATCCATATACATCTCATCTCCTCACTCAAAACTCTCCTCTTTCCCCCCC
>JBCAUF010556106.1:0-12739 GCA_038406115.1 Haemulon aurolineatum | reverse complement strand
TCTGGTTGAGAGGCGCAATCGTCTGTTACAACTCTCGTAAATACTGTTGCTGCATGAGCACCTCCAGGGAAACTCAACCAGTCCATGTGAAATCCCTGGCGAATACCAAAGCCTCGTTTGGAAACATGTTCACCGATCAGGTAAAGTAGCATATGCAGGTCGCACTCCACGGTTCTACACAGAGGGGGGAGGGGCTAGATTCGTACCCGTGCAGGGAAGTTACCGAGTGCGGTTTCAGCCGAGGCAACCCGGCTCAGGCTGCGGCGGCAGCACCATTCATCCTATTAACTATTTTTCTAACATGGCAATGAGTCTGGAAACATTATTTTAAGGTCGAAAAACTCCGCAATGTTACTTTAAAATGAGTGTTGACTGTCTGAACTCTTCTTTCTTTCTTTCTTTCTTTCTTTCTTTCTTCTGTAACTGTAGTGTCTGACGTTCTGTATGGTTAAAGAACTGCTGTTTGTATAAGATGTCTAAGTATCTGTATGTTTAACGATCTGCTGTCTACAAGAGATATCTACCATTCTGTATGTAGGGAGAATTGCTGTCCTGTGTAAAATGCTGTCCCTAGCGGTGCCAGACTGGCTACCAGCTGTGAGTTTGCTTAGTAGCCACCGGTCAAGAAAGGAAAAGCGGGCTCAGAAGGGCGCTTCGGACATAGGGTTTTGCCTTCTTCGGACAGTACAGCTATTTTTGTCTAAACCAAATGTGGGGTGTTGTATGTGTGATGCAAGGTTTTTGTGACAACTACTCTGTATATAAGCCATGTGTAGTTTCCTAACTGTGAAGCCATGAGCTTGACGCTCTCCCCCTGGTTATCCACCTCGGTTGCAAAAGAAAAAACTCCACAAATCCTTTCTGATGTTTTACTTCAAAAGGATAAAGCAAAAATACAACAGTCCAGCATGATGATACCAAAAAAAGTGCGTTAGCAAGTTAACTAGTGAGAGAGAGAGGTCAAAAAACTGTGTGGCTCCACTCCATGATGCCCGACGTGACTGACTGCCTGGCTTAATCATGCACACACAGATCAATACGCATTAAAGGTTCTATCTGTGATTTTTAGACACACAAATATCTAGATACACACCTCCAAATCAAATGAACTTATTAATATGAATTATCCAACTGTAAATAATGTGAATTTTACCATAATCAACACAAATATATTTTTATACATGTACAACTTAAATTATTATCCAAATGATAATGAACTCAAATAGGATCTAGGCTCCTACACCAAGTGTTAGAGCAGCCTGTTAGACATTAGACACATAAATGTATTCTGCAACAAGGACGGTGTCAGCAGGGTTTTCTTCATCATCATCATCTCACCACTGCATAACATACCACATAACGTTTAAAGATATTTATTTAGACACAGTGGTCTGACCTCTCTGACGTTCCTGCTGTGTTTATATGATGTTCTGTGTCGCTTTGCTGCGTCTTTGATAACCCAAATCTACCCAACAGAGATGCCGTCGGTCTGCTCGTTAACTGTCATTTTCTTTAGTCTGTGGACTAACAGGTCAGTCAAAGTGTTACTAAAGAGATATGAAAGCATCAAAATGCATTTTAGAGGAAATCACACCATTAAAAACAAAATAAAATAGTACGTAAGATAAATGATCCAGGTTAAATTTCCAGAAACTCCCACTCCCCAAAATCATTATTCAAAACAATTAACACGATTCTAAATCCTGTCACTAATCCCTGCCCGGCGCCCCCTACAGTCAGCTGCGAAGATTTCCTACATTTCTTCATAAATAAAATTGAGAACATCCGAGCCGCAATCTCACCTTCAACTTTTGACCCTTCCTCCTTCTTTCCTTGCTCTGCTGTCCTAACCAAGTTCGAGCCTGTGTCCCTCTCTCAGATTGTTGACGTTGTCTCCCATACTAGGCCGACTACCTGTACCACAGACACCCTAGGTCCTACAGTTTCAGTCCTTCTCAACAGTAGCCTGGCCATCGGTTATGTTCCATCATGCTTTAAACATGCAGTCGTTCAGCCAGTTATCAAAAAGCCAAACTTAGATCCTACTGTTCTGCATAATTTTCGGCCAATCTCAAAACTCCCCTTTCTTTCCAAGGTCATGGAAAAAATTGTCTACTCCCAGCTCCTGTCCTTCTTAGATAAAAATAGCATCATAGACAAATTTCAGTCTGGTTTCAGAGCACGACATAGCACAGAATCAGCACTGCTAAAAGTCACGACCGACCTGCTGCTCTCCCTCGACTCTGGTAAACCCGCCATAAAAATTCTCTTGTACCTCACCTCTGCCTTCGACACTGTTGACCAATCCCTCTTGTTGAATCGGCTTGAGCATCAGGTCGGTATCCAAGGCAGCGCTCTCCAGTGGTTTGCCTCCTACCTCTCTAACCGATCCTTCTCTGTTAACTTTGGTAACCTCTACTCCTCATCTGCTCCAATCATGTGTGGCGTACCCCAGGGTTCCATCATAGGCCCCATCTTATTTGCATTGTACTTGCTCTCTTTAGGCTCCATTTTCCAAAAGCACAATATTTCATATCACTGCTACGCCGACGACACACAGCTTTATCTCCCACTCGATCCCGGTCATAGCAACACCACCTTGGAGTCCAGTCTTGCCTGCATCCAAGACGTCAAATTATGGTTGGAAAATAACTACATCCAATTAAACGATGGGAAGACAGAGGTGGTCCTACATCACTTAGGTCCCCTGGCTCCCAATCTTCATACCCATGCCAGAAATCTTGGGGTGATCTTTGATCAGGAACTAAAGTTTGACAATCAGATAAACTCTGCGGTGAAAAATTGCTTCTTCCAACTACGTAACATTGGCAAACTTAAATCAGTTCTCTCCCTCTCTGACCTTAAAACAGTTACCAACGCCTTGATTACCTCTAGGCTAGATTACTGCAACTCACTCTATTTAGGTGTCAGCCGGACATCTCTATCCCATTTACAGTTGGTTCAGAATTCCGCTGCCAGATTACTAACAGGAACTAGGAGGCAAGAACACATAACACCAATACTAGCATCCCTTCACTGGCCCCGGTCAAGTACAGGATAGACTTCTTTTATTTGTCTTTCAAGCACTACATAACATGGCCCCCCAATACATTTGCGACCTACTCTCCCCCCTCTCCAACCCAAGGATTCTTAGATCCTCTAATCAGCTGCTTCTGATGGTCCCCCAATCTAGGCTACGAGGAAAGGGTGATCGTGCCTTTGCCGTTGCAGCCCCATGTTCTCTCAGGCCTTTAAGTGTCCTTAATGGTCTTAAGTGTATGTCCTCCTGTCTTCTCTTTTTTTTCTTCTGGCTGCGCCAATACTGGTTATTTTGTACAGCACTTTGTATTTTGTGATCTCTGAACTGTACAGCACTTTGGACAACCTCGGTTGTTTTTGAATGTGCTTTATAAATACATTGATTTGATTTGATTTAAACAGACATGTGATTTGATCTTTGATCCTGAAGAACAGAGCTGAGGACAGTCTGACTGTACAGTCTTATACATTCATCTTTATTTCAAGAAACGTAGAAAATCTGTTGTCTTTAATATGCTCTTCGTGTTTTTATCTGCAGAAAACATCGTCATAGAGCTCAAACACACTTAGGAAGTGAAGACGAAAGAAATCCAGATTAAAGATAAGACATTGGACTGAGGTGATGATCAGATCAGAGGGAGGAAGGTTATCTTACCGTGCACGAGGATCACAAACAGCACAAACATCTTCATCTTCTCTAAAAACTACAGCAGCCACAAAGTCCTCTTCAATCTGCTTCTCACTAAACAAACATTTCAGAAACACACTCAGGATATCAGCTCACAGCCAGTTCCCCCTTTCTCCTGCTGATAATCTACCGACACTGTGAGAAAACTTTACTTTCACTTCAGACTGAAGCAGATGTTAGAATGTGAAGGAACTGCAGCTTTCACACATTATGTGATCAATAGATATGACCTCTAAACTGACTGCTAACATACTTGATCGAAGAAAAACAAAATATTTCCCCAAAGTCGTCCTCTTGTCACTGTTTGAGTCATGACTCATGATGCACACTAAAACACACAAAGGATTCTGGGTAGTTATCATGCAGTGTTTTATTGGTCCAAAGTCCATCTCTGATAAAGGTCCATAATATAAATAATACGAATATGAATATGAATATGAATACAAAATACTTTATTTACATTAAATAAACAAAATGAACATGCCACGTTTGTGCCTTTTATGGCTGCAATAACAGATCTGGTTGTGGCCGATCTTTGTGCCACCATGTCGGTAAGTAAACGCTATCCGTGCACATGCGCTGGTGGAACAACATGATTGGATTATAATTTTCCTGGTTCCATCCTTGCCGTTACAGATCTCCTCATTCAAAAATATATGATATGAGTGGTCTGTCTCTACAATAGGGAACATCTCTGATTTAGTTTTTTTTCATGCTAATCTATGATACACGTAAAATGACACGCCAAGGGAGGATGTCCTCCCCTACCAATCCACAACCAGAACACAAGATTGACATCAGGTTGGCCCAACGACAGTTCCCAAATTTCATCTTCACATTTACACAACTGCAAACAACATATTATACGTCCATGTACTGTATACAGCTCTCACTCCAAGCCATGCTCCTAGCACAAGAAACATGGTGTTTGCAGCAATATTGGCATTGGTTTCAAAAGAAATATCAGCAAATTTCTGGAGAAACTGTTCAGAGATATCAAAGAGAAGCAGTCAGAGAGAGCATTCTTTTTTTTTTTCAGTTATGTGACCGGCGCACTGCGGGCAGCTGGAGGGTAAAAAACCACACGACCTGACTGTTAATTTCCCCATCATCATGAAAGAAGACACGTCGTCAAACTACAAGTTTTGAGTGATTGTGATCGTGATCCATCGCCTAAGCCCAGGTAAGAGCTTTTAAAGTACAGCTGTCATTTGGGAGGTGAAGGTAGGGTTTCCCCCACATTTATAACACTTGTCCAAACTGAAGCTAAAACCGAATGAACGGGCAATATGAAAGAAGACTCTGCTGGTATCCTCTGAACATCTGTAGATCCCAGCTACCACGACCATAGCAGCAGCAACAACAACACTACCTTTCTACAAATGTTGTTCTCCGTTCTCTCAGCATGTGTCCGTTAGTTCACAAAAGCAGACGCAATGACTCACTGTTAGCTGGTAAGTTGGTTAGTTGGCTAGTTAGTTAGTTGCTGATCAAAAAATGTACAGTTTGTAGTGAATTGGTCTATGTTAGGCAGGGCTCTCTAGTCTCACGCATTGAGCGTGACAGTCACGCATTTGGGTGTTTTGTCACGCTCTCCCGCCAGACATTGAATTCCTCACACTGAAAGAAATGTATCATATAAACTACTCTGGCATGCTGCTATCGCTATGGAAACGGTAGGAAACAAGCATGAAACAAGTGGGCGATCGCCGCAAAACGGCCGTCGTCGCACACCGCACCCCCGAACCCCCCCTGCATGTTTGATTGCATTATTGTAGGTTTTGAGTTGTTGATGAAAAATCTGGTCATGAACTGTTAACTTCGATTTTCTCCATCTCCTTTCAGCACCCCTGCAGACAGTTTCTTTTCAGTTTCTTTCTTTCCTCAGTTCTTCACGGGGTGTAGGTTTTTTCTTAATTGTTCTGGTTAAAAGAGGAGCCACTGAGTCAAGTGTGGACTTCAGGTTGTTGTTAAAGTTGTCAACGATAAATCCACAAGCTGCCATGACAGATAATCCTGTATCTTTAGCCAGATGGCAACAGGGTGAACAGACTGTGGATGGGTGACTCTTGTCTTATATATAGGATGGAAAGACTCTCTTATAGCTGCAATGATCCTGTATAGGCATCTGTCAGTTTCTATTGAGACTGAACTGGTGACACAAATCTAAATACTGTTGGAAGGAGGAACATAGATTTAGAAAATTGTCTTTCAAGAATAAAGTCAAGTTAAATTTGACATTTCAAAATTACGATCTTTGAAAATAAATCAAATCCTGATATTTAAGTAAAAATATAAATTAACCTTCAATTGTTGATATTTCTGTATAAATTCTATAATTTTCATTGAGTGTGAAGGAGTAGATGCAATTTTAAGACTTTTTAACGAGGTAACTAAAACACATCAGATCCAAAATTGTCAAAGCAGGATATTTTATTTGTCTTAAAACATTAAATGTAAATGGAAGTGAAGAGCATATCTGCATCAGATCATCATCATTTGATAACAAGCACGACACCCATCAGATGACACCAAACAAAGTCACAATCACATGACTCACAAACCCACAGAAGGAAAGTTCAGAAATATTGCATATCAAATATACATGCAGATCAGAGGATGAGAATAAGTCTGTTGTTTACAACGTTTTCAGGAAAATTTTTAATGAAACTCATGAAAGTCAAACCCTCTCACTCAATCAGGTCAATTCACAAATCTGCAATGAACAAACAAAATTAGATTTTTCCTTCAGCATTTTTCTTTTTTTGCCCATGACTGTTAATTATTAAGAATTAATGATATGCGGTCAGTAGCTAACTAATGAAGTTACAGCATTGTTTGGAGGTATTGGTGTTTTCCTCTTGGCCATGATAAGAATTCCTGTGAATGAACAAAAATTAGCATTGTGACCGATATAATATTATCTTAACAACATATCCATTTAACTCCACATCCTTGAAAAGTCATGAAATTCATTTTTACTTCAGCATTTTTTTTGCCCACGACTTTGTTAATCATTAAGAATTAGTGACATTTCAGGTGAATGAAAAAATAAACTAAACTGTGGGAGAGTGAAGCCCGGTTGATGATGGCAAAGTGAATGAATAACGTTGGTAGATTAAAGTGTTTAGGTTGTTCTTGACATCTGAAAAGTGTTTCTTTAAGTCTACGATTGGTTTATAGGTTGCAAAAACAAGATTCTTAAAATAGTCATCTGAGTTAAAACCTCTACAGAGGGGATTATTATCAGTGGGATAGCGTAAACTACAGGTTGCACCATATATTTCACATTGTGATGAAGTGCATGCAAGTCGAAAACAATGCGATGGAGTGAATACAATAGAAATCGTGAATTTACTCTTGTATTTCTCCAGCAAGTTATCCAGGTGCTGCAAATACAAACTGATTGCAGCATCGATTGCATTAACATAGTCCGATGCTTGTCCTCCAGCCTGAATATTCAGTCGAGCCTCATGGATCAACATCTGGAGGTGGAAGGAGGCGCCGTTCACCCAGATTTTGAAGCCACGGGTGCTCATCTGTCCGTCATGAAGCATGGAGTTTCTGAGGATGGTGAGATGGTTGCTCAGCTGCTGCTCGAGTCTCCGTAGTTCCTCCCGTAATCGTTGGTCGTTGTTGATGAATGTTTGATGGCGCTTCAGATACTCTGACATTGTGTCCCGGACAGCTGAAGCTTTCTCCTCACCAAATACACGTCGCAACAAGCTGTATGTATCAGCTGTTTGAGTGCCGCTCATGGTGATCTCAAAAATCATGGAAATCACCAGTGCTCCAATTCCAACAGCATTCGGGATCGCAGTCACTGCACCCAAAAGAGTTCCTACTCTGTCGATCAAGCCTGGCACACTGTTGATCAGACCATTAGAGTAGGATTGCAGCACAGCGTTGGAGTCAGTGCCAGAGTATGACAGCAGAGAATCATCTATGCCGATATCTGGTAACAGGCATGTGTTCTCTATAGCAAAGTTATACACATCATGAGCCAACCTGTCATGGAACTCTTGGGATGATCCGCCGCCCATGTTGTTCCACCCAAACTGTGAGACTTGTTTGTGAATAAAGGTCTTGCAACGTTGATGCCAAGTGTCATCCTTCTTTTTAATATAAAAAACATGTTAATCTAAGCATAATTGGGGGCAGTCTGTGGCTGACAGGAAGGGAATCAGGCTTGTAACAGAAGGGTCACGAGCTCAAATCCCACAACAGGTCAAGGGCTGAGGAGGTACCCATCCTCCATTGCTCCCCAGGCACACCCACAGCGCAGCCCACTGCTCCTGCGTCCGGCCTTTGTGTTCAGTACAGGTCAGTCAGAAAAAGTATGGTTTTCATGCAGAGACTGAATTCACCATCACTGATTGGTGTGTGTGCTACTGGTATTCTAAATAATTACATATATGTTGTTTATATTATTGAAAGAAGCCATCAATGTAAAATGAGGCAAAAAGACACAAAGACAAAACATTCTTGAATGCTATTTTTAACCTGATTTACAACAATATTTGTGAAAGTAAAAATATATTGAATATAATGTCACTGTAAAACAAAAAGATCAGATAATAACATTTTGACTCAACATTTAGATTTAGACACAATTTCACACATGTCCAATAGGATAAAACGTAGAGATGACAGATAAAAGAAAATATTATCCTAACTCCACATGCTTGAAACTAGTCTTGCTGAATGACACTTGGTACTTGGTCTTGGATTTGTCTTTGAAGACATTTCACCTCTCATCCAAGAGGTTTCATCAGTTCATGCTAGAGGCTAGGCTGGAACGAGTCCTAGCATGAATTGATGAGACCTCTTGGATGAGACCCCAATGAGGTTAAATACCTGAATTTCAGACTGGACCTGAAACATTGGACCTTAGTTTGTTATCCACTGGACAGTTCACTCCCAAATCAAGAACATATTTTTTTCTTCTCACCTGTGGGTTCTATTTATCCACATAGTCCACTGCACAAAATCACATGACTCACAAACCCACAGACAGAAAGTTCAAAAATATTGCATATCAAATATACATGCAGATCAGAGGATGAGAATAAATCTGTTGTTCACAATGTTTTCAGGAAAAGTTTTTAATGAAATTCATGAAAGTCAAATAATCTCACTCAATCAGGTCATTTCACAAATCAGCAATGAACAAACAAAATTTGATTTTTCCTTTAGCATTTTTCTTTTTTTTTGCCCATGAGTGTTAATTATTAAGAATTAGTGATATTCCGTCAGTAGCTAACAAATGAAGCTACAGCATTGTTCGGAGGTATTGGTGTTTTCCTATTGGCCATTATTGGAATTCCTGTGAATGAACAGAAAGAGTCTTGCTGAATGACACATTGAGTCAAAATTCATTCTTTTTACAGACATTTTTACTTCAGCATATTTTTTTTGCCCACGACTATGTTAATTATTAAGAATTAGTATCATTTCAGGTGAATGAAAAAATAAACTAAACTGTGAGCGAGTGAATTCAGGTTGATGATGGCAAAGTGAATGAATCATGTTGGTGGATTAAAGTGTTTAGGTTGTTCTTGATATTTGAAAAATGTCCCTTCAAGCTTGTGATTGGTTCATAGTTTGAGAAAACGTGGTCAATAAAAGTCTTTCTGAGTTCGCGATAATGACAGGGGAGAGTCGTAGTATATGATAATTCACATGTGTCACCATGCATATAACAATACACTTTACACTTGAAACAGGGAAGCCCAAACAAATATATTCTCATTCTGGCTGTCTCAGTCTTGTATTTCTCCAGCAAAGTATCCAGGTGCTGCAAATACAAAGTGATTGCAGCATTGATTGCATTAACATAGTCCGATGCTTGTCCTCCAGCCTGAATATTCAGTCGAGCCTCATGGATCAACATCTGGAGGTGGAAGGAGGCGCCGTTCACCCAGATTTTGAAGCTGCGGGTGCTCATCTGTCCGTCATAAAGCATGGAGTTTCTGAGGATGGTGAGATGGTTGCTCAGCTGCTTCTCTAGTCTCCGTAGTTCTTCCTTTATTTGTTGGTCGTTGCTGATGAATGTTTGATGGCGCTTCAGATACTCTGACATCGTGTCCCGGACAGCTGAAGCTTTCTCCTCACCAAATACACGTCGCAACAAGCTGTATGAATCAACTGTTTCAGTGGTGGTCTTCAAGCAAATCTCCATGATCATGGAAATCAGCAGTGCTCCGATTCCAACAGCATTCGGGATCGCAGTCAGTGGACCTAAACGAACTCCTAACTTGTAAATGAAGCCTGGCACACTGTTAATCAGGCCATTAGAGTAGGCCTTCAGCACAGTGTTGGAGTCAGTGCCAGAATACGACAGGAGAGACTTATCTATGCTGATATCTGGTAACAGGCATGTGTTTTGTAAAGCAAAGTCATACACCTCAAGAGTCATGCTGTCATAGGCCTCTTGGGATGGTCCGCCGCCCATGTTGTTCCACCTAAACTGTGAGACTCAGACAAAGTGCAAATGTACCACGACCAACAGACTGAACGCCAGGCGATTCAGAGTGTGTGAAGATGAAGTCCAGTCAGCTCCTGCATATAAAGCCAGGATGACGTCTCCTGTAACCAATCAGGCCTTTGGAAAGTCAGGCGTATTTGTTGACTTTTCTCTTGTTTGTGATCAAAGGTCTTGCAACTTTGATGCCCCTTCAAAAAAACTGTCATCCATCTTTTGAATATAAAAGACATCTTAATTTAAGCATAAAGTCCGTGGTCGAGAGGATGGGAATTGGGCTTGTCACAGAAGAGTCATCAAGTCGAATCCCATGACAGGTCAAGGGCTGAGGTACCCAACCTAATTTGCTCCGTGTGTGTTCAGTACTGGTTGGTTATAAAGTATGGTTTACATGCAGAGACTGAATTCACCATCACTGATTGGTGTGTGTGCTACTAATGGTATTCTAAATGACAGAAGAGGTCTACGCCACTTTCAGTGCCGTCTTTTCATCCCTTCCCAAAAGACTTGACACCTTTTCACATTCAACTGCCAAGAACGACGGCTGTCAACACTTATCCTCAGGTGACTCTGGCGACACCAAAAACTGTCCTAGACAAAAGCTGGATCACTAACGGGCCAATGGGACATCTGCGGCCTTGACAATAACCCCAATAAGTATCTCAAGGAGTTTCAATGGAACGCAACTGGACTTGGTTATTTGTCTTTGAAGATGTTTCACCTCGCATCCAAGAGGTTTCATCAGTTCATGCTAGGATTAGTTCCAGCCTAGTCTCTAAGATAAACTGATGAAACCTTGTGGATGAGACTCCAATGAGGTTAAATACCTGAATTTCAGACTGGACCTTAAACAGTTCAAACTGCATATACTCCCGTCAGCTGCCTCAGATAAGCAGACGTTTCCCGAAAGTTATGTGAGTTTGTTGTTTCAACTCTGATATCTTCATGTGTTCAAGGTCCAAAGGTTTAGAAGCAACTCCATGTAAAAACCATATCTCTATATTATATTTTGCACCTCATATTCATGGTATTTGTACATTTTACAGTTCTCTTTAGTCTCACTGTTACTTACTTTGTCCTGTTTGCTTCAGTGTCATTGCCTTTTGTGTATAGTGGAAAACTTCTCAAAGACGAGTTAAATATATCTGGAGATTTTTAGATGAGCAATTGGAAAATAAATTTAAAAAAGATTCCTCCTTTGATTTGTTTTGCATGGCGTACTGATTATAAAGTGGCTCAAGCTGAAAATAACAACAATATTTCACCACATTTAGCTTTATAAAACATTCTTTAATGTAATTTTTTAACCTGATTTACAGCAATATTTGTGAAAGTAAAAATATATTGAATATAATGTCACTGTTAACAAAAAGATTCAATAACATTTTGATTTAACATTTAGATTTAGACACAAATTTACACGTCTAATAGGATAAAATGTAGAGAAGAAAGATGAAATAAAATATCTCAACTCCACATGCTTGAAACTAGTCTTTGCTGAATGATACGCCGAGTCAGACCTCTTGAATTCATGAAAAATTCCCTCAATCAGGTCAGTTTATGCAAAAGCAAATAAAGTAATGAATGAGCAAATTTTTGTTCCTTTAAAGCCCTAAACATATATATTTTTTTTAATTCTGTACAATTTTTGATATTTTGATAATTCAGATGAAGGAAAGAATCAAAGTGATTTCAGGTTGTTGATGGTGTTACATCCCGAGTTCACAGAGAAATAGATATAAACAGTTAAAACATTATTGTTTATGAATAAAGAATGTGAAAACTTCATAACAAAAAAGGGTGGGGCAAGGAACAAGTATACAAAATAAAACAAATATAACCAATACAAGGCTCATTAAAACAAGATCTACAATACATTTAGCTAAATGAAAATTGAAATGGAAAAATGAAACCTCACTCTAATCTACTCCTTATTAAAATCCAAACTACAAACAAAACAAAACTCATGGTCCAAGTGTAACTAAATGTCAGAAATCTAAAAGGTTTGTGGGCGTGTCAATCCCAGGAGTTTACTGCCACAAATACTGTTTCACTCAGTCAACAGACACCTGGTCCAATGAAGACACAGGAGATGGAAGGTTGGACCAATCACAGGCAGAAGATGACACAGCTTAATTAACATACAGGCAACACAAGCAAAACACAAGCAACACATGACAAGAAACACACACAAGGACACCAGAGGCTGTTAACACCGGCACAGTGAATGAATCATGTTGGAAGATTAAAGTGGTGAGGTTGTTCTTGATTGTTGAAAAATGTCTCTTCAAGCCTGTGATCGGCTCATAGTTTGAGAAAACATGGTTCATGAAAGCATCTTCCACTTCTTGATAATCTAAATCGAATAGACATGATTTTTTACATGTCTCACTTTCTAAAAAACAAACCGAGACACAAACGTCTCCTAAACAGTGATATGTCCTCGAAAAAAATCTAATTCTGGCCATCTGCTTCCTGTATTTCTCCAGCAAAGTATCCAGGTGCTGCAAATACAAACTGATTGCAGC
>JBCAUF010555569.1:0-12809 GCA_038406115.1 Haemulon aurolineatum | reverse complement strand
CATGGCAGGTTGATGAGCCTGGTCCAGGTTTGCCAACCTGTTCAACCATCGTATTCCATCAACTACCTTATTCAAGCGGCTTCTTGACCATCAACCAGCTACAACCTGCTAAAATCATCAACCAGCTAAAACCATCTAAATCCACCAGCTAAAACCCAGCCTTCTAAACCAGCTAAAACCATCTAAAACCATCAACCATCCTAAGATGGTCTAAGCTGTTTTTTTCAGTAGGGATAGTTTTGACTTGGTGAGGCAATCAATTTATGGAAAATATAAGCTTATTCGCCACTAAATCTATGAACCAGCTAACCAGCAGTCTAATTCCATCATAATGCATTACATTATTGAATATTATGTTATTATTTCATGTGTGGTTGTCCAAATTTTTCCTTGAATTGCAGTTAATTATACCCTTTAACGTACGTTGTCTGTAAACTTCAGCATGAATGCTGTGTTGTGTAATGCTTAGAGGAAATCTATAATTTTGTGTTTGGATGCCTCATGTGAACTCTTGTTATTTTGGGCTACATAAATAAAATGGACTGGAAAAACCATCACAGTTTGGACACGACTTTGCACCAATATCAACCTGTTAACACCCTGGTGTTATGAATGAACTTCTGTTTTACACTGAGGGGGACTTTCCAACTCCAAGAAGATTAAAAGGTGAACTTCTTCCCTTATAGCTGAACAGCCTTAAACAGCCAACCAATGTGAGTCCAGACATGCCAGCCATGTTACAGTATTTCACCATTGTTTGTCATCTACCCAGTACACTGAGGATAAAGGGTCAAAAGTTTGTTTTTATGTCAAACTTTTGACCCTTAAAGTCAGATTCATGCTCCTCCTTTAAGATGTTGAGTTAATCTGCCATAGATGGATACAGTGTAGGAATTATGGCTGTGATGCTTGACATGTTTGGCATTTGCCTTCAATGCAAGCCTTTAAAAATTAAAGACGACAATGACATTTTTCTTCCACATCATAATTTTAGTCATGTATCTTTAAATAAGCTTGTGCCTATTATGCACTGTGTTTTTGGAGTATTCAGCTTTTGCCTGAGCTTAGTGTTATTCGGCATATTTCATTTCATTTTATTATGGACTTTTGGACTGAAGTGGATGTCTGACAGTGGAGAGAAACAGAAACAATATCTGAAATTAAAAAAGAGAAAGGGTTGCCCCTGCACAGCGCAGCCTACACAAAGGTGCAGGTGGTGTCACGAACAAAATGTAGAAAAAAGAGAAGGTACCACCGCACACAATTGTGTGGATACAATCATGCTTTAATTAAAACATAGCAACGCGTTTCACAAACGGGTGAAGGAGGAAGGGGAGGGGACTCCTCACTAGGTGGCTCATCTACAAGTATAAAGAAGTCATGAATTACCCACAAAGTTGCATGAAATACAAAAAATAACACATAAATAGGGCCTCTACAAGTCAATATACAGTGAAAATGCCAGAGATAGTAATCAATACCACGATACATCAATATAAGAAAAATATATGAGACAAAACAACGCAATAATATATAGATGCTAAAATACTCAACTATTCCCATAGCAGAAAACAGAGAGGGTCGGTCTCCTGAATCTACTACCTGTATAGAAAGGAGGTAGACTAAGTTTATAAGGCCAGGGGAAAAAAATTATCCAGGACAACTTCAAAATACATTAATGAGTGGGTGTGTTTTCCTAGATGATTGGAGTATGAGGTATAACACATGGACAGTGGTGCAGCTCAAGCTGACTGCCTTAACTAGCTCCATTTGCTGAGACACACATGCACTATGGTCGGTGATTGAAAGGCTTCTTGTCCAACACATGAGCTTCCTCATCTCAACATGATAAACATTTGTCCAGAATCCTCCTCATTTTCTAAACTGTCATTTTGTCTTTCTAACTAATTACCAGTTTTGAAACATTCTAAAACGTTTGGACAAATAAAGGAAATGAAATGGGTGACAAAATGCATTATTTTTAATACTGACATTGTGGACCATGATTTAAAGTCACCTCTTATCCCTGAATGTGATGTGTGCTCTTCTTAGCACAACACATGCTGATTAAAGAGTGGACATTCTGAATGGCAAGTGTAATCATAGTCTGTTATGGCTAAGCCTGAACCTAAACATATAAAACAGCCTATGATTGTTAACATGTGAATTTTATGGGGGAAATGTTGTTTGGTGCATTGCTTGGTTTGACAGAGTAAAGAGGATTTATTCTGACTGCCTGAAATGAAGACAAGTCACCTCAATAGAAGCAGCAGCAGGAACAGCCAGGAAGCCACTGCTTTGTGAGATGATCAAATTTTAATGCCAGCAACATGAGCAAACAGTCTCACAACTGTCATCAACAACTGTTTCTGTACACAAAGACAGACTTGTTTGTGAAGTGATGAGAAATGTGGTGGAGCAACTGCCAATCCCATCAAAGTTGTCAGGTTAAAAAAAATATAAACAAGCACACTCGTCCATCAAGTTAGAAAGTAGATGACAAACAGCTGAGGGATTTTTGAAAAACCTGAAATGTGGTTTACTTTGTTAATGAACACAGACGATGTTTTGCTTCTTTTACTTTCACCCATGTTTCTGAGTCTGCTGCCTCTGTTGTTGATCTGTTATTCATTATTATGGATGAAATGTTTGTTGAACTGAAAAAAAAAGACATTTGATGGAATTAAGTTTAAGCTGACAGTGGTAGGCTGTTTGGTCCATATTAATTATTTAATGATGGATAAGCCTGCAAGGGCATTTGATGAAAACAGGTCAGACACGTTCTTCTGCGTTTTCACAATCAGTCTATAATTAAATGACAAAAACATGTGATGGAACATATCTGGATGTGCGTGAGAACACCTACAGTGAGTTTTTTTTCTTTTACTTTGTCTAGGCCTGTTGCGCAATAAAGGAATGATAGCTACGCCCTCACTCAGAGAAATTACAGGACACATATTCACATCCACACTGACAGACTTGTCACTCGAACACATTGTCAATCCACAGTGACTTCACTTTTGACAACATGGACAGTAAGTTCATTTATTTCACTTATTTCTGTCATGACTGAACACTGCACATTTAATTGCAAAATTCAAATTGTAGCTCTTTTGTATGAAAGTATTTTTGTACCATTCGATAACAACTCAATTATTTCTCTTTGTCATTAACAAAGATCAATGTGCAAACATTCAGGTCAAAACTTATTATTTTTAGTTGATGCTGATCGTTGCTTTCGGGCGTGGTGGTGGGGGGAAATGAATGAATGAATTGGGCCCTAAAATTGATTGGTGTCATAATTTATTTCAAATAGGCCTACAGTATATTGATAACATAGGAATGAACTTTGTGCCAGTCTTCCCAAAATATTGGACATTCTGGGGGGCCCCCTCTTGGAGGCGCAAAATGGTTTCGTCCGCACATAGACAGCGGCCGGTGACAAGTGTAACGTCAGTGAGCCCAGATTGAATGACCTGGAGGTTAGTCATCATGCCTCCCAAAAAGCATAAATCGCTGTAGCTATCAAAAGAAGAAAGAGCGGAAAGAAAAAGAAGGAAGGCAGAATGAGAGGAAGCAGCTGTTGACTGTTTTCTTTCAGAAAGGTGAACCAAGTTTATATGCAACTACTACATCCAATTAAAGTACTAACGTAGTCCAATTCAGGCAGCTGCTAATGTTTGTATGCTAACGTTAAGTCTTTATCTTAGCTTAAAGACAATTATGGGCCAGCTAACGTCAGTTGTCAACATTAACTACTTTCAGAAGCCAACAGTGCCAGCACAGTTGGAGCAGCAGCAGAGGCCAGTCCTGGTGGCTCTTCAGAAGGTGAGGCTGAGATTGAAAATAGAGATGAGCAAAGACTGATATGACAACCATGGATCTGTATTGCTCTGTGATGGACGGTCCGCTGGTGATTGCGTTCGTTCAAACGGAGCGGGGCTACGGCAGCACCCACTAATGACTTCCTGTATATGGCCCTTCAACTTAAAAGCCCCATAGCACACAAATCAGGTGTAGCCAAATGTGTATAGGTATTTGAGCACAAGTAGGCCAAATGCATCAATTCAGGTGGTGAATGAAAGAACCAGTCATCACTATAATCTGATCTGATTGTATCTTAAAACCCTATTTATAGCTTGCTTGTTTATTTCTAAATATATGCCCCAATTTTATTAATTTTTTTGCTCACACCCTTTGTGCACTGGCATGGATAGGGGCCCACTGACATTAAGACCAGGTCCCAGAAATTGGTGCAGCGCCCCTGCACCTGTTAATATAATCATTGCTGCCGTCAGAGTCTGTTTCCTTTCTCTCTGTGTGTTTCCCCTTAACGTGCACCTAACCTGAACCCAAATGTAACCAGTCAGTGGGTAGCACCATAGACATAATATGGGTAGACGCCTAGAGCTGGAATGTAATTCAGCGTCGCCACCATTTTGGTTCTGTCTCCTCACTCACCAGAGACAATAGAACTTAACGGAGAACGAGCAGCTATTCCCATATTTTGTTATTTCACAAAGTAAGGCTGCACCTAATCTCAAATCTACCTACCCGACAGGGTACCAGCATTTATTTCAAATTTTCGATATGTATGTAAAAACATCTCTGCTTATGATTATTGTAGTTCGGGATACACCTTCCTCAGTCAAAATAAATGCACTGGGGGCGCATTGGGGTTATGTCAGCTCCAATAGGCGTCTACCCATATTATGTTTATGGCTAGCACTCCATGAAACACAATGAGGGAAGATCATTCAGTGGGCAAACAGACTTCCACCTGTGGCAGTCATGAACTTTGCATTTGCTCTCCGCAAGCTGGTATCTGCACTCTGTCAAAGATTTTTGAGATTTACAGGAGATGCATTCTTCAGTTAAAGATAAGATAAGATAACATAGAATAAGATAATATATTCCTCTTATTGTCCCACAGTGGGAAAATGTCTCATGTTGCAGTAGCAACGTGGATTGTAAAATAGTAAAGGTTAGGGTTAAGGTATAATACGAGTAGGAGTGTTATATAGTCTGACAGCAGCAGGAAGGACCTATATCTCTGCTTCACACACTGTTAGGACATGTTTAGACGACTGAATATCATACCAATCATTTAAGCATCAGGTTTGAACAATACATGGATTAGCTTTTGGAAAACAAAATAATGTGTAAATATAGACACTAATAAATAATATTTTATTATATTGGAATATGAGAGGGGTAAAAAACAAAAACAAAACAAACCAACAAATAAACAGATCATGCTCATGGGCCTCTTTTTTGAAGGTATTGACACTATTATTCTTTCTCCTATTATGTTACTGTGGCTATGAGTCGCATAGGTTTCCTTTATTTATTTATGACCAGTTAAGATTCATATTGATGATATATCTTAAACAGCCAGTACATAAATGTACAGTATTGCTGATTGCTTTTTCAGTGTCAGATTCAGACAGAAGACTCAGACTTATGATGTTATTGTAGCTATTTTATAAGTTATATCTGTTTTCTGTTTTCATTTATGACCATTCTTTTTCAGGATCAAACACAAAGAGAATTGTCATCTTGGGGAAAACTGGAGCTGGGAAAAGCAGCATGGCTAACACTATATTTGGAAAAGATGTGTTCAACATTGACCACTCTCTCAACTCTGGAACAAGAAGATGTCAAGTTCAAACTGGACCGGTCCATGATCAAAACATCACTTTGATTGACACTCCTGGTTTCTTTGACACTGATAGACCTGAGGAGGAGCTGAAGTCTGAGATAGTGAGGTGCATCACAGAGTGTGCTCCTGGGCCTCATGCTTTTCTCATTGTGCTGAAAGTGGAGAAATTCACAGAGCAGGAGCAGGCTGTCATCAACAAAATACAGGAATACTTCTCTGAAGAAGCTTTTAAATATGCAACGGTTCTCTTCACTCTTGGTGACCAGCTCCCCGTTGGACAGAAAATTGAAAATTATGTCCAGAAGAATAAGCCTGTAAGTGATCTGGTGAAGAAGTGTGGAGGCCGGTGTCATGTCGTTGACAATAAACACTGGAAAGAAAAGCCAGATAATGAATACAGGAGCAACAAGTTCCAGGTGAAGAAGCTGCTGAACACATTAGACAATATGGTGACTGAAAACAATGGAAGCTGCTACACCAATGAGATGCTACAAGCAGTGGAGGAAGAAATACAACAAGAGGAGGAGCAAATCAGACCAACATCAGGAAACATGTTAGAGGAAGAGATCAGAGAAAAGGCTAAGGGCAACGTATTCAAGAAGCTTTTGGTCAGATTAGCAGGTATAGCAACAGGTGCACTGTTGGGAGCTTTGTGTGGTGTAAGTGCAGTAGTCACAGGTATGCCAACCATACAAGAAATAGTCAGCGCAATAAAAGGAAAAGCAGAAGGTGCAGCAGCAGGAGGAGGAACAGCTGCAGCAGTTGTAGGGATAAGTGCTGTAGCTGGAGCAGTGGCAGGAGGTGTTACAGGATATCATGCAGCTGAGGGAGCAGAAACACCAAAGGAAGCAGCAGAGAGGGCAGCTGACGTTGTCATAAATGGAGCCCAAGCTGTTGAAGAAAGATTCACTAACATTTTGACAAAAAAAAACACACGAAAATTAAAGGAAAATTAAAAGCTATAATGAATTGCACATCTTGAAGCAGGGGTGGATGAGACATAAGACTCAAATCTCTCTATACATAAAATGTTCTGAACTATTTTAACCAGCTGATGATGTTTATTCATGACATGTTATAGGTTGAACTTCTTGTTTGAGCTGAACTTTTGTTGCTTATTCTTATTTCACAAGCGTATTACAGAATATAGATGCACCGATTAATCTATGCTGTTGGCTGTATTTCATCTGTCATTAAAACAATGATCACCGTTTCCTGTTTGAAAGGCTTACAAGAAAATATCACTTTGTGTTTTGTACAGGTTTAGACAGGCTTCTGATGCTCCTGTTAAACAGTTACAGTTCTTTGTGGATGTATCATCAGATATGTGCAATCAACAACATGAAACATGGAAAATTGTATTTGAGCACATGTGCTTTTTACTTCATGAGTCAGTAGATCTATGGAGAATATGAGCTTATTAGCCACTAAATCTATGAACCAGCCAACCAACAGGCCACTTTGAATTTTTTTCTTGAGAAATGATTGATTCCAATGTAATGTGTTTTATTATTCTTGGTTTAATTATTTCATGTGTGGTTGTGCATATTTTTCCTTGAATCACATTTAATTGTACCCTCAAACATCTGATGTCTATAAACTTCAGCATGAATGCTGTGTGGTGTAATGCTTAGAGGAAATCTAGTTTTCATTGTGTTTGGATGCCTCATGTGAACTCTTGTTATTTTGGGCTACATCAATAAAATCGACTGGAAAAACCATCACAGTTTGGACACTACTTTGCACAAATATCAACCTGTTAGCACTCTGGTCTTGTGAATGACTTTCCAACTCCAAAAAGACTAAAAGGTGAACTTCTTCCCATATAAAGCTGAACAGCCTTGAACAGTCTGTTTCTCAGACATTCTTCAGTCTATTTTGAGCTTAAACATGTCAGTCATGTAACAGTATTTCACTATTGTTTGTCATCTACGCAGTTAATAGAAAAAACGGTGTAAGAAGATGACCTTTTTTTTCCATTTTAGTAATGTATCTTAAATAAACACAGCTGCTGCCTATGCACTGTGTTTTTGGAGTATTGAGCTTGTGCCAGGCTGAGTGCTACTTCAGCATATTTAATTATATTTTGTTATGGATTTTTGGACAGAAGTAGATATCTGACAGTGGAGAGAAACAGGATTGATGATACCAAATAAACAATTTCAGTCTTCATCGTCTAAATAAGAATTTGCTTATTTAGACCATAGGAAACAAAACTCTCAGCAGTGAAGATACTTCAGTTGCATCATCTGCCCACTAGAGCAGTGTGATATCATTATTTGTGGTAATAAAATTGGGTGAGGTACATGAAAAAAATAAATATGCAGTATATAACAGTTATAGAGTTAATCATGAAGTCAAGAGGCAAATTATTCAGCGGTTTTGGAGAAGTGAAGAGCCAGGGAGCGGCCTGTCTCAGAGTCAACAGCCCGTTCTCGGAAGTGATGAGCTTCAGGGAACGGGTTGTTTTAACAAATAAAGGTTTTAAAATGAGCAGATGATATTTTTTCATTTCGTTGCATTTTATTGAAATGCACAACAGCTCGACAGGTACCTGCAGTAGCTTATGTAGCCCATAGCCATATATACATGTAACAGTTAGCTGACCAGATCATCAGCTGAGTGTCAGGTACTTTATCTATCGTGTTAGACTGTGGGATACAGTAACGTTACACAATGTAGACTGGTCAGATGCATACTGCAGAATTTGCTTTTGTTTACATATTGCATACTAACGTAACACACTACGTTTTGGGCAAATCAGTAACGTTACAAACTAGCAGCACAGTATGCGGTACAGACATACATGACAGCTGCAAAATAACCGAAGAAAATTAAAACTTCTCTCTGAGGAGTAACCGGATAAAAACACAGGCAAGGACCATCATTGTCCCGGCTTTCACTCGCTGGCTTGAGCTCAGAGACGCGGAGGAATGTCCGACCGACGCTGCCTTGGCCGTGTTACTGCTGGACTAGTAAGTAGCTTGCGATGCTAAAATAACAACGATAATGCTAATGCCAATGCTAGCGAGAGTTTGCATGGTTGCAACAAATATCCACCAGCTCATCGCTATTACATCTTTCAAGCAGCCGCCGGGTGAAAACAGAAACATAGTCAAAGTCCTTATAGGCACAATATTACATTACAATATCAGAATGTCTCTGTCGTACTTTATAATCCAACTGCACGCGACCTGGAGATCAGGATGTTTACGACGATATGCTGTGGTGTGCATGGGAAATGGTGTCTTCCTTCAGGCAAAACACTACCGCTTTCGTCCACAGTGGCCGCCAGATTCAAGCAAAACTGAAAGTTGCCTAGTGCCGCTTTAATATATGAGAAAATTTGAAGACGTTATACTCTTAAGGGCTATAGTTTCGTAGTACGGCGCAAAGTGGCCTGGCACGTGGCGCATGGTCAGTTTGGCAGTTTGGGAGACCGAGGTGCGAGTTTCGAGGGCAAAAGCGCCGCTGAAAGCTCGGCAGCTCGAATCTGGTCTACTCTCGGCGCAAGATGAAATGGGTGACCGGCGTGCACCGCGCACACGTCACCAAGACCTCACAGGCAGCTTTCCACAGTTTCAGGCACATTTTAATGCAATAAATAATCACAACAACCATTATTCAATGCAACGATCTGAATCAGCACATACATTTATGTCTACATTGATTGTCCCGTCGGAGATCAAAGGCGGTTGTTATGTGTAATTGGACACTTGATGTGGCTGAGTGTACACAGCTGAAACTGTGATGGAAACTAGCGAGTTCACGTCTCTCCCGGAAGAAGTTTGGGCATCTGACCAACTTTGGTGTACCAAACTCCCAAAGTGCGCCTGGACACATCCCATTAGACTGCACCTGGTCTATGAAACTTGAGCCCTAAATTTTATTATTTGTAGTCTGAGGTTCCCAACAAGGTGAGCAAACTCAACAATCACATTCACATTCAGACCAAAGCCTTCGGTCATGTTTTCATGAACAGTTAATATTTAAAACAAAACTAAGAACAAAAGTAAGAGGACTATTGTTTATTTTAAACATAAAACTTTGCAAATAATTTCTGCATAAATGCAATTAAATTTGAGTTGTGTAGCTATGACAAATTAAAACATGATTTGACAAGTCAGCATATCAGAAGCTGTATTGGCATAATTCGTCAAACTCTTTTTGACGTTCATGTAAAGGACTTTAGAGATGGAAAAAACACATAAATGAGGGAAAACAACAAGAAGATACAAAAATATGATGCAGAGTTTTACATTTTTAACATAACTGTTTATTACAGATGTTGATAGTTTTACTACATTTATTGCGCATTTACTGTAAAAGAACATCTTAACTTAAGTTATGCAGACTTTGGACAGGCAGCAGAGCCAGTGTTAGCGGCAGCAGGTGGTTAACTGTAGGAACAGTTTAGCAGCCACTGCTTTGTGACATGACCAAATTTTAATGTCAGCAACATGAACAAACAGTCTCACAACTGTCATCAAGCAAATTCAGCCAACAGCAAACATTAATCAGTACATAATTTTATGTACAGTGAGATTTGAGTATTTAGCTATGTCTCATCCACCCCTGCTTCAATATATGCATTCCATTATCGTTTTTTAGCTTTATTTCTTTGTTTCTTTGATTTTCTGACGAAATCCTACTTCCCAAACTTTTGAGTGTTGGTCAATGATGTTTGAAATCTGCCTTGACAACTGCTGCCTGGCTGGTGACTACCTGAGTTCATTTGTGAGGCCATACAACAGGAACCATTTCCAGTCAATTAGCTCAATAAGCTAGTCCTTAACAATGCAGAGTTTTTCTACTTTAAAATAATGTTTCCAGACTCATTGCCATGGTAGAAAAACGTTTAATAGGATGAATGGTGCTGCCGTTTTTCAAATATTGTGAAATTCAAGTTGGTGTAGTTGTACACAACATCACCTTTTTTCCATTGAAGTGCTGCCCCGATTTGTTTTCTTGACATGTGAAACCCCAACACTTTAGTCTACTCTTGAGAAAGACAAAAATTAATTCAACTTTGATGTTTTGCTTTCTGTACACACAGACAGACTTGTTTGTGAAGTGATGAGAAATGTGGTGGAACAACTGCCAATCCCATCAAGGTTGTCAGGGTAAAAAACAAGTAAACTAGTCAATCAAGTTGGAAAGGAGCTGACAGCTGAGGGATTTTTGAAAAAGCTGAAATGTGAGAGCTTGCTTCTTTTACTTTCACCCATGTTCCTTAGAGTCCGCTGACACATCCTTTATCAATGATTATGAATGATAATGCAAAAATCATGTTTTGTTGAACTGAAAAAAACAAAGAAGATATTTGTTGGAATAAACTTTATGCTGACAGTGGTAGGCTGTTTGGTCCATGCTAATTATTTAATGATGGATAAGCCTGCACAGGCATTTAATGAAAACAAGACAAACACGTTCTTCTGCCTTTTCACAATCAGTCTATAATTAAATGACAAAAACATGTGATGGAACATGATGTGCGTGAGAACACCAGTGAGTTTTTTTTCTTTTACTTTGTCTAGGCCTGTTGTGTAACCAACCAATGGAAACTACGCCCTCACTCAGAGACATTTCAGGAAACATATTCACATCCACACTGACAGACTTGTCACTCTGACCAATCATTGTTCCACAGTGACTTCACTTTTGACAACATGGGTGGTAAGTTCATTTATTTCGCTCATTTCTGTCAGGACTGAACACTTCACATTTAGTTGCATAAACTTGAATCATTGCTCTTTTTTACTAAAGCATTTTCTACAGTGTACAGGTGCCACAGGTAGATGACCACCACAGATCTTTGTTTTCTTCTTCTTTTTTTATTTAACACAATGTGAATCGTGATGCTGTCATATTTAAAAGCTGGGGATGTCCTGAGCCGATCCAAAATTATTGGCAAAAACAACACTGATCAAAATCCAGTCCTTTCTTACTGAATTGTGGTTTTTTCCACCTCAGCCTGCTGGAGCTGAAGTGTTGTTCAGTTTAATGACAGACGACCTCTACACTAAAACCGTATGAGGTCCATATGAGAGTGTAAATTAGTGTGAATGTTAAATATTATTTGATTGCATCAGTGATTGACTTGTACCGTTCAGTAACAAATCAATTACTTAGTCATTAACAAATATCAATGTACAAACATTCAGGTCAAAGCTTTTTATTTTTTGCCATTTGATCATACATTCACGTGTTAAAATAAGAATCATTTCAACAAATGTTGATTTGTATTTTGCCTGAATGTGCACCAACCAGTCAGTGTGCAGCACTACATGAAACACAGTGAGGGAAGATTATTTGATGGGTGAACAGACTTCGACCTTCGCCAGGTCATAAACTTTGCTGTTTTGGACTTGTTTTTTTCTTTGTAAGTGGGCGCTGTCAAAGATCTTTGAGATTTTCAAGAGTTTTATTCTTCCAGTTAAACTTTAGAACAGGCATCCCCGAACTGTTCCACAAAGGGCCGGTGTGGCTGCAGGTTTTCATTCCAACGAAGCAGCAGCACACCAGACTCGACTTGATTAATCAACTGAGCTCAGTCTTCAGACAGCTGACGCTGATGTCTTCACCATCAAAATATGCGCTTTTGACTGGTTGGAACGAAAACCTGAAGCCACACCGGCACTTTCTGGAACAGTTTGGGGATGCCTGATCAAGAATATGTATCACACCAATAATTAAAGGTCATCAGTTTGATTGCATATATAAATAATATGAGTACTGAAATGGACTCTGTATTAGATACCTAATATGAAAGGGACAAAAAAAAGAAAAAAAACCCTTTCATATTAAAAACTGTTTACAAATTATCCTAAGTGGTCTTCACAACAATAGATTATTTAACATTGTTGAACAGTGTTTGTTATTGTTGGAAGATGAGATACAAAAGATACAAAATGTTTGTTAAAGTGATAGTTCACCCAAAAATCAAATTTCACTCATAATATAGTGGATCCCATGTCAGCGGATGTGTGGACCAACTGTTAGACTCACCTGAGCTGTTTTGGAGCTTTTCTGGGTCTCGTTGCGGCAGGGCTAGCCACTGGGGACCAACCTCCTTCGTCCAAAAAGACACATAAAACACCGTCCAAAGATCTCCATACTGCTCGTCTGTAATGTCCGTCTTGTATTG
>JBCAUF010555023.1:0-12877 GCA_038406115.1 Haemulon aurolineatum | reverse complement strand
GAGCATGAATTTAGTTCTCCGCTTTGATCGGACACTCTTGAGGCAGCAACCATGAACGTGACCGTCGCGAACCAGGAAGTGACTACTGGACGTAACTTACGACGCTGATCACCTTGGGCACAGGGGACTCACTGATTGGCTTTTGGGGAAATCCATTCTACGTAGCTCTGAAGCAGCTCGTTCTTCTCTTTTTCTCTATTTATCCATTTTTAACATTTTTAACCGTTTTAAACAGCTTTCAACAGTTTTTTGAACATGCAATCAATTTTTAACCGTTTTTAACAGCTTTTAACAGTTTTTAGAACACACAATCAATTTCAATGAACTATTTATTAATTTCAAAATAAAATGAATTCCTTTTATAGCATTTTACTGACTGCTGCATGATTTTTTTAAGTGAATAGTTTTTTTTCCACAATTAAAATTGAGGATTTTAAAGGGATAGTTTTCACAAAATGATGTTATTTATAGCCTGGGCTACACCCTCCCCTCCTGATCTTATGTACGTCTCTGTACATGGCAACAATCAAATATAACTCATCTGAGTGGGCAGGTCAGGGGGGTATAGGGGGTTATCTTCTTCATTCAAAGCATCGGCCAGTGCTGTAGTTAGTCCATGAAAGAAAGACTTAACCACTGTGACCAGGGGATTGCCAAGTTCAGCATAGTGAAGTCCACTTCTGTCTGTCTCTGTGTCTCCATTTCATCCGACTCATCCTTTCTTTTCTCCTCAAGTTCTCCACTTCCTATCCCATCCATGTCCCCTTCACTCTCTGACACATCTGAGAGCACCGGAAGCTGTTCATCATAGACAGCACATGTCTGGAGGACATTATCAGGTAAGTTTCCTTCTTTTACAGGGTGAACATTTTCAGGTAAGATCAGTTTCATGTGTTTGCTCATGTAGGTTGTCTTGTTCAGGTGAGTTGACTTGTTCGGGTGAGTTGACTTGTTCAGGTGAGTTGACTTGTTCAGGTAAATTCTGCAGGGATAGCTCATCTCTGTCCTCGGCAAGGAGCTTGTGTGCCGGAGAATCAGAGAGAACTGGAGCAGATGACACATCCGGTTCATTTGACTGTCGGATCGCACATGGAGGATTCCTCAACATGTAAGTCTCATTGCCATTGGGCTCTGGTGTCTGGAAAGGGGGAAAAATACGAGTGACTACAAATTCCGAGTCAGAGTCTTCCTCCTCTTCATCATTTTCAGTGGTGGTACATAGTCTTGTCCTAGGTCTTCTGACCGGGGGCTGTTCGACGGGTTCATTTGTCGCGGCTGCAGATAGAAAGCCACAAGGGAGAAGCAGGTCGCGATGTAGTGTGCGCACTGGCCCGTCTTTGCCCTCAGGCTTTACTATGTAAACAGGCATGTCACCAGCTTTTCTGAGAACAGTGTAGACATCGTCCTCCCACTTGTTCGCCAGTTTATGCTTTCCACGCAGCTTGACATTACGAACAAGGACCCTATCGCCCACCTCCAAAGATGAGTCCACGACTCGTCGGTCAAACCGGGTCTTGTTTCGATCAGCATTCTTTTGTGCATTGGAGGTTGCAATCCTGTAACTCTGTTCCAAGCGACATTTTAGGTCTTTGACGTACTGGAAGTGGGACAGCTTATTGGTGTTGGTGGGCAGGCCAAAGGCTAGGTCGATAGGAAGCCTGGGCTGTCTCCCAAACATCAATTCATAGGGGGAAAATCCGATCGTATCATGTTTGGTGCAATTATAGGCATGCACGAGAGGTTTCACGAAGTCTTTCCAATGCATTTTGTCAGGTTGACTCAATGTCCCAAGCATTTGAAGGAGTGTACGATTGAACCTCTCAACCGGATTCCCTCTGGGATGGTATCGAGTCGTATGCACTTTTTTTATCCCAGCCAGCTCACAGAGTTCCCGTATGGTATGTGACTCAAAGTCTGGGCCCTGGTCGCTGAGTAGTCGCTCTGGGAAGCCGTAGTGCACTATGAAATTATCCCAGAGGCACTTTGCTACCGTACGGGCTCGCTGGTTTGGCGTTGGTATGGCTAGTGAATACTTCGTGAAGTGATCGGTAATGACTAATACATCCTTTGTGTTGGACCGATCTGGCTCCAAGGATAAGAAGTCAATACACAAGAGTTCCAGGGGCTGACACGTCTTTATATTGACCAGCGGAGCAGCTCTCTCAGGAGGAGTTTTACGGCGAACACATCGCTCGCAGGTCTTGATCAGGTTTTCAACAGCCACATACAATCTTGGCCAATAGAACCTGGCTCTTACAAGATTGACTGTCCGCTCGACTCCTAAATGGCCCATGTCGTTTTGGAGGCTCTGCAAGGCTGTTGCTCTTAACTCCTCAGGCAGCACTAGCTGGAAGGTGATGTTGGGACCATCTTGCCGCTGTCGATAGAGCACTCCATTTCGTAGCTCCAACCGGTTGAGCTCACGCAGTAGTAAGGGAAGCTCAGGCAGCTCTGCCTTGAGGGTGGGAGGTGGAGCTTTACCGGTCTCCATTTGTAAAATCACTTCATTGATTGCAGGATCTGATCTCTGCTTTTGTCTCAGTTCCTCTTCAGAAAATGAGGGGATACAAGGGAACCCATCCACTTGTTCCTCCTGAAAACAATCTGGAATGGCTGTGGGCTGGTGAGAAAGGGATTCAACTAATGTCAACCCAGGGCTGGAGCTTTCAGTCTTGGCACCTCCGATTCTGGTGACCAGGTGTCGATCACAGATGGCTTGAATTACCTCCTGGGGAACAGTGTGCGGGGTGTCGGCATCACTCAGGTGGTACAAAGCAAATTGCCGGATTCTCTCACTTTCTTTTTGTGATGCAGGATCATCCTCTGGTGGACCATGAGAACGCCGAGACAAGGCATCAGCGTCCAAGTTTCGCTTGCCAGCTCTGTACTGAAGTTGGAAGGAGAAGGTTGAGAGGGTGGACAGCCAACGGTAACCTGTTGCGTCAAGCTTGGCCGAGGTTAAGAGGTAAGTTAACGGGTTACTATCAGTAACCACAGTGAAGTCTGTCCCATATAAAATAGTCAGAGAATTTCTCCGTAACTGCCCATTTGAGGGCCAGAAATTCGAGTTTATGGGCTGGGTACATCCTTTCGCTCTTCGAGAGCCCTCGGCTAGCAAACGCTATGACTCTTGGATTGCCGTCTTGAACCTGGTACAGTGCAGCCCCAACACCAAGGGTACTGGCATCTGTATGTAGAACATACGGGAGCTGGGGGTCTGCAAAACCCAAAACTGGAGCTGAAGTCAGCTTTTGGATTATCAGGTCAAATGCCTCCTGACATTGGGGTGTCCACCTTTCCTGAAAAGGCTCCTTTGGGTTGAAGTACTCTCGGCCTGTGACTTTCTTAGGTTTTTTCCCTTTCCGCAGAGGTGGATAACCGGAGGTTAACTCAGTGAGGGGCTTGATGACATGAGAGTACCCCTGGATGAACCTTCTGTAGTAGCCTGCGAAATCTAAAAAGGATTGGAGTTCCTTTAGGTTGGTGGGGATGGGCCACGTTGTCAGGGCCTTTACTTTTTCTGGGTCAGTTTCCACACCCTTTTCAGAAACCACATGGCCAAGATATCTGACAGAAGTCTGGAAAAATTTGCATTTTGTTGGTGCCAACTTCAGTCCGTATTCCCTCAGTCGTTGCAAGACGGACTTCAGACGCTGTTCATGCTCCTCCAAAGAAGATGAAAAGACAATCAGGTCGTCAATGAACACTAAAACTTCTTTTAGGTTCATCTCTCCAACACATTTCTCCATCAAACGTTGGAACGTTGATGGTGCATTCGTAATGCCCTGGGGCATCCTATTGAACTCCCAAAATCCAAGTGGGCAAACAAATGCTGTCTTCTGCTTGTCTGATTCCTCCATCTCGATCTGATAATAACCTGATTTCAGGTCCAGAACGGAGAACCACTTCGACCCAGCGAGGGCAGAGAATGCCACTTCAAGTTTCGGGAGGGCATAGGCGTCTTTGATTGTCTGAAGGTTTAACTTCCTGAAGTCTATGCAAAGACGAACAGAACCATCTTTTTTCCTCACAACCACGATAGGAGAAGCAAACGGGGATTCAGACTCCTGAATAACCCCTGAATCAAGAAGCTCCTGAAGGTGTTTTCTCACTGCATCCACATCATGGGGGTGTATTGGACGTGGTCTGAACTTGAAAGGAGTTTCATCACTGAGCCTGATACGGTGTTTGACTTTGTCTGTCTGCCCAAAATCCAGGTCGTGATGGGAGAAGATGTCTGGCATGGAGTTCAGCATGTTTGTTACCCGTTCTTTCCATTCGGGGGACAAGGGTGAGTCTGCAAAATCAAAACTCAGTTTTGTCGTTTGAGGGGATTCCGTTTGCATGTCAAGGGAGTTTGGTTCGTTCACCGTTTGTTCTTTGTGTAGCACTCGCACAACAGCATTAACATCAGCCAATATTGTCTTGGGTGGAATGACAATGTCATGTTCTGTCTCATTTTTCAACACAACAGGCAAGTGACAAGGTTGTTTCCTTGGCAAGCTGACCAAGCTAGCTGAGACCAGGAGACCGCTAGGTAAGGAAGAGGCTGATGACTGTTCAATGACAACATATCTCTCAGAATGAGCACGAGAGACATTAGCCATGCCTTCAAGGACAACTGTCTGTCCTGCCGGAACAACTTCAGGTGTCTTTCCAACCATCTTTGCCGAGCCAAGGCTACCACTGGTGGAGTTCTTCTGACGTATTTGGAGGATCTTGAGGACGGCCCTGTAGCCGTAAGTCAACGGCTGAAAGGTGGAGAGGTTTGGGTCGTTTTGAAGATCAGCATAAAGGACATCAAGAGTGTTGGTGCCAATTAGCACCTGCTCATGGGCTGCAGAACAGAGGTGGGGAATAACCAAGGCCAAAGTGTGGACTTCAAAGGCAGCACCCACAAAGTCTTTTGGAAAGGTGACAGAGAGCTCAATGTATCCCAAGTATGGGACTAGTTGGCCGTTAGCACCCTCCACGTCAAGGAGATCACCTAATGGATGGATGGTCAGATCTGAAAGGTGTTCGTCATAAAAAGACTGGGGTACAGTGGTCACCTGCGAACCTGTATCCAAAAGACAACTAGTGTCTCTTCCCGCAATGGTAACCTGAGCTGTGGTTTTAGTTCCCACAAGGCCACGAGGGAGTGCAGTGGGCCTCCTCTTATTCTGAGCTCTCTTCTGGGCAGTTTTATCAATTGGGGGACTGGTTTTGTCAGGTATCACTCCCATATGTCCCTCTATGGGAGCAGGTGTCAGTTTAAATGTGTCTCAGTGCCAAGAGTACTAGAGGCCTCCCATTCAGCCTGTCTTTCTCTCAGTTGTTTTCTTTTTGCTGCTACGAGTGAAGGATTTAGCTCATTGTCACAAGCTGAGACGATGTGACCGTCTTCCCCACACTGGAAGCAGTACCAAGGACGTGGTTTAGTGTTTATCTTGACAGCTGGGCTCTGCTGACTTGTTCCTTTCTTTTTCCCAAAGTGAGCCTCAGCTTTGGCACTGGACGCAAGGGCCTTCGGTTTCTGTTTGGGTTGTTTTTGTTTTTGGCTCTCAGCTGTCATGCGGGTAAGCTGGGCACTAATGTCTGTCATTTGTTTTTTCAACATTTCAACGTCAGTGACATAATCAGAGTCAGTTGCAGCATGTGCCGTTTGCAGATGAGATATGACACGCTGTTTGCTGGCCCCGTGAGCAGACTTGGCGTTGCCCAAATGCTGCTTCATACGGCTCATCTTCGCCGCCTGCCTATCTTCTTCTGTCCTTAATAGCAGCAACAGTTCTGCAAAAGATGGTGGATTAGCCTTCCTCTGCTCAAGCTGGAGGTCGACTATCAAGGCATTCTCCCAGCAACCACGGCAGAACTGCTTTAAAAGCTGCTGATCAAAGTCATGAGGGGACACACCACCACGTCTCATGGTCGTGCTCAATGCTACATGCAGCCTCTGCAAAAAAACTGATGGTTTTTCCCCATCATTTTGAAGCGTGCTCATGAACCTGGCGTAAAGTTCATCGCCGTCTTCAACTGTGCCATAGGCGGAGTCAAGCAGTTCAAGATAGGCTGAAGGCTTAGCCTGTGGTCCCAGATGTTTAGTCATCTCAGAAGCAGGAGGGAGGAGACTGTCAAGGATGCGGTGCGTACAGTGTGAGTCGGAGACTGAAGGGTCTTTCAGGAGAACTTCAACACTGGTACGCCATGTGTCAAAATCTGCTTCGTTACTGGGACGTGGACATTTCCCTGAGAAAGCACGAAGCCTACCTGGTGTAGAAATGTGCGATGGGCTTTCACTGCTGCGGACAACGTGTTCGACTACCACTCGTTGAATGCTGGGGGGATTCAAGTCGATGGTGGGCTGGGCTGTGCTACCAGTGATAACTGGAGGAGCCGGCGACAAGATTGACTCGGTCAGGTTTTTTGTGAGAATCGAAGAGGTATGAGGCTGACCCTCATCATGAGAAGGTTTGCTAGCTGCCATATCAGATGGGCCGACAGAGGAAGGGCGTGGAGAGGATGAGACATTTCCCTGATCAGGTGGTTCCATTTGAGAGAGTGAGCTCTGCTCAGGTGAGGGACCTTGATGAGGCTGAGAAGGGGACAGTGTGCTAGCTGTAGACAAAGCGAGATGTGCCAGCTCTTCTCTGAGCAGTTGCTCTAGTGATGTTCCACTCACCTTGGCAATGTCATACAGTTGTTCTATGTATGTTTTGGTAGCCTTGTTCCGGGCATCCAGGGTGTAAACACTTGCCAAGCTCTTCAATTCATACACAGTGCTGGTCTGGGTGGGGCTTTGAAACTTAAGGGGCAAAAGGGCTCTAAAGCTTCCATGGCAGTGCTATGTGTGAACTCAACAATAATGTGTCTGTGGAAATCTGATTTGGGATCATCTATGCGCAAAAAACGTCTGATGGAACCATATTGCTTAAGGTAAGTAGAAACTTCATCATCACTATCTGTCTCAGTTAACCCACCAACCACTACCGAGCAGGGAATTGCAACTGATTCTTGCATTACTATTTCAATTTTGCCTTATTTATTCTTTATTGTTTTTTTTCTTTGAGGGGGGAATCTACCTTTAATTTCAGAAACTTTTACACACAAAATAAATTACACAATTTCACACTCAACACTGCTCTCCTGGCTGGCTCGCCAATTCTGTAACCCTTAATTACAATGTAGTAACAGAGCACAGGTAAGTAATAGTCAATGCTAATAGATGGACCAGAAATAGAAGATTATAGGCTAGTGAGAGCTTTTGGTGATGAGTAATGAAGAAAACGCAGGAAACAATGGTTTAAGTTTTTTGTGCGGCCACTTGTTATTAATAAACAATAACACAAGGAAAATACAACATTTGTTGTAAGGCATTCAATGAAAAATTAGGAACTAAAATAATAAAGCCGGCAAAATAAAACCCTCTGTCCCAAAGTCACCGTTGGGGCCCTTTTTTGTCCTTCAGATCCGAATCAAGTGTATCAGAGTATGTGTATTCTGTCCTACCACACAGGCCGTGAGGGAGGGGGAAATGAAGGGACTCTTCACAACTCTCAGGGTTCAGTATCAGTGGTTTCAATGCGGCTCGCCACCCAGCTCTGGCTGGGAAATCAATGGATCTTGAATCTGGACACAGTCTCTCTGGATCTCTGGCAACTTCACACGAACCAACTTCCCGCTGGACAGTGGACCGTGGACCTCATCAAATGAAACTCACAGGAAACAAAAAAAACCTGACCGAGTGATCAGTTTAGGAACGAGCGTTCCAGTAATTACCCTGGCCCCGCCGTGAAAAATCGTCCGGTTCCGTGCATGAATTTAGTGCATGAAAAGTAAAATCTTTTCATCCTTATTTGGTCGTAGGAGGTGGACAAATGTGCAACATCAGAGCGCAAGACTAAGACATTGAAGTTCACTGTTCATAGCCTCAATGAAATCATCTTTCAATTCAGTTTGAGTCCCTGTGCTGGACAACTTACTGCTGACTTAATCATTTGTCGTAGGGTAATCAGTCTCAGCAGCACCAGCACTTGCACTAGCATCATCATCATCATCGGCAGCAGCAACAGCTTCATCCTTCAGTCTCTGCGGGGTTCTTTTCATACGACGTTTGTCGTGTGATGTCCCTGTTTCTTCAGATTACCTTTGCTGACCTGTCATTTTAACAGATGGCACCCAATCTGGGTCAGACCTTTTACCTGGAACACAATGAAAAATACAGCACATTTTAGCTCTACTTTTTAAGAACTAGGTTGCTACTGTAGCAGGCCACATACGGTAGTTTGACCTGAATTATATTATCATTACACTTGTGCTGGGCCGTTAACGGTGTTAACGTGCTCCGTTAATCTATTCTGAATAGAGTTCTAAACAGGCCTGAAAATTACAACCCGACCCGACCAGCAGGTTTTAAAGCCCGAAACTGATCCGGCCCGACACATCAACATGAATTATCAGCCTGAACCCGGCCCGCAGCCCGACCCATAGCAAATTCAAAGCGAATGCCGGTTTTGCTCTTCCGGTAGTGCTGTATGTTTACCTTTCCATGGTTTCAGCAGCTGTCATCGTCGCGGTAAACACCGGCTTTTAGCTATGGATAGCATGGATAAGTATATATTTTTGAAGGCAACAGCAGCGCTGCGTTTGGCTCGTTTGTGTTTTTGTTTCGATCAGCTGGCACTATATCAGTTGTGTTTACACCGCTGTCATGGCAGCGCCCATAGGATTCTGAAGAAACTTGTAGATTTAACTCTTCACGCACGTGTTAATCACATCAAACGTCAGCTGACATGGCTGCTGTTGTGAAGTTATTTGTTTATGTCTAGTGGACCAGCTGGCCTGAGAAACCCGTTCTCAAGGACTTACTTCTGGTCATTATTTAAGTAGCACACACATTTTGAATGCCTTCATCAGAATTCAAATGAGCCATTTTAATCTAGATTAATCCAGATTAACGCCAAGATTGCAGTGAGATTAATCTAGGTAAAACAAATAATTAATCTATGCCCAGCACTACATTACACACAAAATTAGTTAAAAGTAGCTGCTATCAACATTTCTTTAAACTGACGAGAAATGTCAAATTTGGATGTTGTCCAGATTTCTGCCTCATGTATCCTGGTTTAGCCTCTCTAACCAAAAGCACCTCCTTTCCTCCAAGAACTTTTGGCATTTTTTTCCCTGATTTGTTATAACTTTTGGCAGTCTATAAAACTCCAAATCTTTTCACAGTCTGACTGATTGGTACAGCCAAAAACACAGCAAAAATAAACCATTTTCCACGAAGACGTTCAAGATCTACTTAATTGCGTGTGCTTTGTTTACCTTGCAGAGTACCTCCAATATGCTGCTGGGTTGATGACGTGCTTGTCCAGTTTGTCTTAGTGGTGTTGCCGTACCTTGCTTGCTCAACCAATTATATTTGGGGATACAATGGTGATTGGCATGTCCCAGGACCGCCACCTTACTGTCAAAAACTGCCCAATAAAAAGCTTCACTCACACGCGAACAGGATTATTTTGCAAAAAATAACTGTGCTGTTGATGAAGCTATTATTAGTGAACTGGTAGACAAGCTCTCTAATCCGTTTTCTACTTCCTTGGGCCCTGATGGTCCCTTTTTTTCTAAATTAAGAGGGGAAAGTATTATAAGGAAAACTTCAGTGTAATTGAGCCAGTAGAGTACATTTTGGATCCACAGGAGAAAAGTAGTTTTCAAACATTCAGACTGCTCACAGTTGGCATTGTTCCATGATGGTAAATATTTCAAGCTAAATGAATTTCACAGTAATGAGGAGTTCAGTATTCCAGTTAGACGATTTCGAAATCTGTAATCCTCTCGGAATTTCGCGGAAAAAACATGTGTACTGGATTCTAGCTAATGCACCACCTGAACTGAGATCCCAGTTAAGATCAATTTATTTAGCTCTCCTTTCTAAAACATATGATGTAAAAAAATTGGATATGAAACTGTTCTTGAGCCGCTTTTGAAAGATCTCACTACATTGGAGAGGGAAGGAGTTTTTTTTGCCTCAGGTTGGCAAAAATATCAGAGGTGCTGTTTTTTGCATTTCAGCAGACAACCTTGGAGCGGATTCTTTAAGTGGACTTGTAGAAAACTTTTGTGGACATTATATCTGTAGGTTTTGCATTGGGGACCGTTCTATCAGCAAAAGGAAGTAAATTCAGGAGCTTTTCCACCAAGAACAAAAGATAACTATGATTTACATGTTCAGTCTGTAAAGAGAAATCCTGCTCTGTTGCGCTATTTTGGTGTCAAGAAAGGTTGTCCCATAACTGAGAAATTAAGCTATTTGCATTTTGTAACTGGGTACCCACCTGACCTTCGACCTTTTTGAAGGAATAATTCCCTTGGAACTAGCACTGTCTTAACATGTTCATCCACAAGAAGTAGATAGATAAAACGGATTGCACCCATCCTATTCCAGCAAATTTTGCTTCTCGTAAAAGTATTGGTGGATACGCAACTGAAAACTGGACATTGTTAAGATTATTGTCATTCATTATTGGTCCAACTATACCTCAGAACGATCCTGCATGGCACATTCTCATGATTTTAAAAGATATAATTGAGCTTGTAGCCCCATTCATACGGAGGAAAGTATTTCTTACTTGGACACACTGATATCAGAACATCGTCACAGGCTGTAAGAAGTTTTCCCAGATCAAAAATTGATTCCAAAACATCATCTGTTAGAACATTACCCTGATTTGATAAGAGGATTAAGGCTTTTGGTTAGCCTATGGACTATGCGTTTACCTGATTTTGTTATGATTTCAGAGATTGTTGTTGTAGATGACAGTGTGAGTTTCATTGTAAAAATATGCCATATGCTGCATTTCAGCCAGATGCTCATATGGACATTGTCAAGCTCACTGGTGAGACTAAATCACAGTTCAGACACTGAAAAATTACCACTGGCTACTGTTCAGCAAGATGCTCTCTGAGGGAATTTTCTATGAGCAAGGTTTACCTGTCTGAGGTATAGAAGTTTAATGTGTTAATGTTTACATAAGAGTCTTAATGTCATCAAAATGTTGTTCTTGATGAATTTCAGCCACATGCTGCATTAATTTCAGCCGGATGATCACATGAACAATGTCATGCTAACTGATGAGAATAAATCACAGTTCAAAGTTTGAAGATTTAGCCTATCTCTGTATGTAGTTGCTGGCTACTGCTCAGTAAGATGTTTTAATGTTTACATGAGTCAACAATAGTCTTAATGTGGTCAAAATGTGGTGCATTTCAGCCATATGCTGCATTCATTTCAGCCGGATGCTCGGTATGCTCATGTTGAAAATCAAACAACTAGTGAATAATATAACCAGAGTTTATGTATGCAAGTAGAGAAATCTCAATCAGACTCTGTTCAGAGGTAATGTTGATATTATATTTGTCAAAGTAGACAAAATAAATGTTGATGTGTAGAATTGCGTTTTTTCTTTGTTTCATATATTGACTTTAAGTACTCCTGGATGAAAGAGAAAATACATTTTAAAACAATAAGTAAATAGAACATATTTATTCTGATATTTGACAGTCCAATATTAATTACATTCTGTTAAAAACATCAAGTAAATGTAGCAGATTTGTTTTGTTAAAAAATAATCTAATTTTCAGTTGCATCTACTTTACATTGTAATTTTATCTACTCAATTTCTTGAGTGGTTTGGACTTAGGGTTACTTTTGCATAGACATGAAATTTTAATTATATGAAATGAATTTTAGGTTCCATGAGACTCAATGTAGTTATCCAGATCAGCTTAGAAAAATTAAGTACATTTACTTAATTTACGAGGTAAATCTAACTGATTTCACAGCTTTTAAATTTACTCAATATTTTGTGTGTAATAGATTAAATTGAGTAGAGCATAGGTAATTTTATCTGAGTGTACAACACAGTTTCTCATTCCTTATTGGACAACAATTATGGTCATTAGAGACTAAAGGTCTGTGTTGAGACCTAAGTATTAATCATCTGCACCGTGTCACATGTGACAAAGAACACCTTGTTCATGTACGAATGCATGTACAAAATAGTTGACTGGAGTTATACAGGTTTGATATCAATGTTTTGAGATATGTATGTTGTTTCCAGCTCAAGTACATTCATATTAGTGTATTTTTATGCAATGTTATGTTTATTATATGAATGAATAATGTGAATTGAATTGTTCGAACTCTAAAATATGGAGTCAGAGGTCACTGTCAATTTCACTGGCACTATGCCTGAGGAATACCCCTGCTATGAAATAGATCATTTCAATCACACAGCAAAACACATTATGTGTGTGCTATTATATACCGTCCTTATATTATTAACTCTTATTACAATAAGTGGAAACGTTCTTGTCATTATTGCCATTGTTTACTTCAAACAGCTCCACACTCCTACAAACTACCTTATTGTGTCTCTGGCTGTGGCTGACCTGCTTGTTGGGATGATAGTCTGTCCTTACTACATGGCATTCTCTCAGGCCGCATGTCTTTATTCTGCAGAAATAGTTTGCAAAGTACAAAGCAATATTGATATATCACTAACCACATGTTCTATAATGAATCTAGGTTGTATTTCTATTGACAGATATTATGCAGTGTGCCAGCCTCTCACATATAGAACGAAAATGAGCAATCATGTTGTTGCCATCATGATCCTGGTGAGCTGGGGGTTTACAGCTCTCACTTTAGTTTCTGCTTTACAATTTCATGATTTATGTGGGACTGGTTGTTTAGGTTTTGCTGTCGTTTCATTGTTTTTCGCGTTTTACCTCCCAGTGATCATTATGGTGTGTAACTTCTGTATCTACCTGAAGATTTTCATTGTGGCACAGAGACAGGTACGCAGCATCCAGAACACAACCTGTCAGAGCA
>JBCAUF010554509.1:0-12943 GCA_038406115.1 Haemulon aurolineatum | reverse complement strand
ACTTTCACTTCTGATTGCATTCTGAGAAATGGTTATTTATGCACTTGCTTTAGGATTGGCTCCCAAACATCCTGGGAGAAAAAGGCATGAAGTAGATCATCTACATTAATATATGGTGGTTAATTGGGATAAGGAGTGTGGCCTTTCCTCACTAAATCCTTGATCTGCAGCATTTTAAGTGATCCATCACTTTAATGGAGAAATCAAATCAAATGTTCATATTTCTCTGTTTTTGTTAGAAGTCTGGCAAATGAATTTTGAGTAAGTTGTTATTTCAGCAAAGCTTTCTTTTGAGGTCTTAAAGGTCCGATAACAGAAAACTCTGCAGTGACTTGAAGCATCTGACACTATGTTTTTATTTATTTAATATTTGTTATCAGATCATTTATCCACAACCAGGAACCAGCTGCTAACTCTTAATATTAACCTAAACTGGGAACCCTACAACAAAGTGCTTTTGATGCGCTTGACTGTGAAAAACAAGGGTGTTTCTTTTTTTACACAAACACACACACACACACACACACACACACACACACACACTAAGTGTTTTTCTTCTCTGAAAACTTTGCATATCTGCAAAAGAGGAACGACAGAGGAAGGACAAAGTTTCATGTTGACTCAAGGGCCTGGAGTCAAACCCAGAACCCCCCCATGCTCCAGGACTCGAACCCAGAACCCTCTTGCTGTGAGGCAACAGTGCTAGCCACTGCACCACATGAAATTATCACATTATTTCGTGATAAGCTGTTTTCATGTTATAACGTGAAATTATCATATCTTGAAATGACGTGAAAGTATCACGTTAAAACGTGAAAAGATATTGTTATAACAATAAAACTTTCACGTAATTACCTGATAATGTGCCATTTTTTTTTCTCTTAGTGTGGCAGTTCTACGCTTCCGTAGAGAAGGGACCACAGCACATTTGACTACAAAATTGCAGCTGAATAATGCCATCACAATAAACAGTGCCAATCTGATGACATATATTATCATATCAATAGTGCCACAAAATGGCACTGTTCAAGATCTTATAGTATCAAATACTCAAAATTGAAACTATGATTTTTTTAATTAATATTTTATATCCGATTGCACTGGGGTCCCTGCTGACCTCTAATCTCGGAATGCCTGTACTAACCACACGCCAACCAAACTGTTCCTCATAATGTCATTAAATCCTCGAGTCAGTCTACTGAAGTGGTAAAGTGCTAAACCGTACACTCGCCAAGTAATCAACTCGATTGATCATGAATGAATGAAACGTCACAAATCAATCAACTACGGATTAGCCGAGCTAGCAAAACATGGGTAGAGCCAGCCCATAGCCCGCCTTTGCTTTGCTTTAAATGAGAGGTGCTCTGGGACCCTGAACTTCAGGCCAACTGTTGAAACTTAGGTGTGCTCTGTACATGCGCATGCACGCGCAGCAGTTCACCAGTTCGCAACACTACAGGCAGAGGGCCAGCTCTGCTGTGCCCCACTGAGCGGAAACAGAGGATCAGGCACGACAAACTATTTACACACAGCTTCAGTACAGAAACTGTCTACAGATGAAGTTGTGTTGCATCAAATGAAAACTGTAGACATTTCATTGGGGACAAATGCATTATTAACTTATGTTTAACGACATTTTTGACACAGGAAAACTTATAAGTGTATAATCCTCCCCTGCACAGCAGCGCCCTCTCTGGTGGGGCCGGCCCCTAATGCAAAGACACCATTGGTTATCAGATAATTTACACACACATTTGTTTCTCTTCTGAGTGTTTTTTTTCTGAAAACTTTGCATATCTGCGAAAGAGGAAGTTTCTGTGAGAGCTGCCTTTCAGAAATGCCCGAGACTGAGAAAATTTGAGGTCTTAAAGGTATGATAACAGAAAACTCTGCAGTGACTTGAAGCATGAGACACAATGTTTGAGAGACAATGCCATTTAAGGGGTGATACAAGAATTTCTGCATTTTTCTTAATGCCTTTTGGTTGAAAAACCAGGGACTTTAAACTTACTCAGGAGGTGATCACAGTGAATTTATAGTGACCTCATCATTACAATTTAGTTTTGATACATGCAATTTTCTATTATGTTTTGCCATTTTGTTTGTTTTTCTCCCCTTACAACATAAAGCTGCTGAGCACTGTCAGCTTTTTCTGATTACAAAAAGGTTCATTAAGGGTGAACTTATGGTAACAGCCCACCCACTTTCATTGCAGAAATAAAAAAACAGACTTCCTGTTGATCCTCAGTTGCCTTTTGAGTGTGAGAGTCTTTTGAGCTGGAGGACACCTGTTCAGCTGGGTTTTCAGGAAGCCTGAGGAGCGGTGAGCATTTCTTGGATTTTTGATATATGCTGAATTATACTGTTCTTATTTTTGTATTTGTCAAGTCAAATTAGTGTAGCATTCTGATATCTGATTCAGATAATCTATATTTTGTTTGTTATTGAATACATTTTTGCTCTATGCAGTCTGCATATTGTACTGTATTGTGGAGAACTATGATTTAAAAAATCACAAGGCAATTTAGGTGGCAAATTATAAAATAAACCATGACATTTATAATTTCTTCATGTCTTCAAGATTCACAATTTCTTATGCTTATTATTTTCAAACATTGGAATTTGATTATTTAGTTTATTCATGGTTCATCTTTTTCTACTTATTTCTTATTTGTATTATAATATAGATGTTGCTGACAAGAAAAATGTGTGAAAAAAATAACAATGTATGTAGATTTTGTGGAAGTGGAAAATGTAATGCATTTCTTTCTGTGTTTTCCTGTTGTTGTATTTTTCTGGCAGCAGGTTGCAGATTGTCTAGCTAAACAAACTGTCCTTTCACATTCATTCCCATACAATATAATCTGGGGTTTTAACAATGGTCAAATGCACTACTTGATTCTTAAGGCACAGCATCACCTTTTCTCCACTGGAAGGGCATCCTTATCACATTTTCCTGCACAGTAGCCCATCATAGAGGGCACTTCATCATGTTTTATCGGCCATAAAGGAATCCCAGAGAATACTTAACTGAACTATAATGTTTGATCACTCTCTCTGTTCTGACAGTGTTTTTGACGATGGCACAACTGAAGACGTGGCACCTCCTGCCCATTCTCCTCCTCCTATCCATAGTTCCCACAGCAACTGAGGTGGTGGGGCCAATGTCTGACTGTAAGTTCCTTCTTGAGGAAACTCCGCCACGTGTCCCGGGAATCTTGGAGGGAGGGCACATCCTCAACCAGACAAGATACAAGCCCATTTGCCAGACCTTTGATAACACGAGACGTTTTGTGACGCTCTACGACACAGAGAACAAGATTCCAGTGTTTTCTGCCGGCATATACAAGGGGAAAAGCAACGTACCACGACCCAGAGAAGAGAAGTGGAAGATAGAACCACAGGTAGGTTGTTTTTTGTTTTGTTTTTTGTAACTAGTCATATATAATCAGCAAGTCATATAAATATGTTTTTAACCAATACCAATGTATGTGGTGGTGATGTAAGAATGCATTGCTGAACAAAGAATGTGCAACTGTAAATCTGGTTACGCTGCTGATCAACAACTGCCCACAGTGCTTACTACAGCTTTAAACAAGTTGACTCAACTGATGAGTATGGGTTGGCCTGATGCTGTGTCAACAATGCATTGATTGAGTTTGACTAAATGCCAATGTTATCACAATCACTGAATTGGTGCAAATCCAGGTTTGCTTTGTGAAATGGAAATAAGCAGAATCTACCAAAATAAGAAATGCTTACTGCGTAAGCTCACCTACTATCATGTTCATAGCATGATGTTCAGAGTTTCTTTTAAATTACATAACATTTTATAAGCCAGTCGGGACAAGGGTTGGGCATGAGGACGTCTCCAGTAAAGATCACAGTGGACGCTGATATTGTTGTTTGCTACAACCACATTATATGTTTGTAAATTTGATATCAATTACTGTTTCTATTTTTTACACTTTTGAGTCCATTGACTGGCCCCGTCTTCTTGACGTCAAGAAGCAGACCAATCTGAACTCTCGTTTTTTCCTCCTACTTGTGCACTGAGGGGGGAGGGGGCGAGAGTGAAGTTCTTTGCCCGAAAATAATGTCAGCTGTTGTTAGAGACAGAGAGGATTGAGTTATACATGCAGTAACCTGAAAAAAAAGAATTTTCAGGTGATGTGTCCTTTAAGTACGCGTCATAGTGATAGAACTGCTGAATATTGAATACCACTGATTTTTTTCTTTTAAAAGTTGTGAGTGTACATTTAACCCACTTTACTACTACACTGTTTGCATCAGTAACTTATCTTCCTGATTGTTACAGCTTGAGGACATGCACAACAACAAGAACATGAGGGAAGTACATCAATCGATGACCTACAACCACCAGGCTGGGGACAAAGATTACAGAGGCTCTGGTTTTAGCAGAGGGCATTTATTTCCAAGCTCTTATGGACGGGAATTTAATGATAAAAAATCTACCTTTACTCTGACCAACGCTGTTCCACAAGAACGCACATTCAACAGTGGAAGCTGGGAGAAAATGGAGAGCTGCATCAAATGTGTTATGGATGAATACTGCATCAACACTAATCGTAAGATAGCAGGCTTTTTGGTAATTGGAGCACAGCCCAGCACTGTACACATCAACAACAGGATTAATATTCCTTCAATGCTCTGGTCAGCATTCTGCTGCTACAGTAGCAGGGAGGGGAAGTGGCTAGCAAGTGCACACTGGGGTGAAAATGTTCAAGAGTCAGAAAGTCAGAAATATCTGCAGACGAAAACACTCGAGGATCTCCATAACAAACTAAGCACATCAAACTCAGTATTTGAAGTGTTCCCTGGATCACAATGCCCTCGCACTACCACTGTCACTCAGTTCTACCCAGGACTTGAAGGAAACTGCAAATGCCCACCAACCATTTCAACTACTTCTGCCGCTCCCACAACCACATCTACAAAGAATGCTGATAAGAACGAAGATAAGAATGATGATAAGAATGCTGATAAGAATTCTGATAAGAATGATGATAAGAATGTTGATAAGAATGTTGATGGCAGTGGTTGGGGCGTTCGCACGATAGCGGCGGTGTCGGCGACGAAGAATGCAGTGGGAGTGGTGGTGGTGGCGGTGGTGGTGGTGGGGGTGGGGTTGAAGGTAAGAGCACTGAGGTCTACCACTTGCCCTCCCAGTACCATATCTGACCATTTAATGTACACATCTGCCAAATCTACTATCACATCTACCTCAATTTCTACCACATCTGTCCCTCTTACTGACACATCTGGTGTACTGTCATCCACATGCACCCCTTCAAGTACCACTCACAACCACCACTCTTTGTTTCTCACACTACCTGAGGTTCCAGAGCGCATAGAGTTGCCTGAGGTTCCACATGGTCAGCCAGAGCCGCAATCACGGGATCTGATCGCTGCCACTTGTCACTGAGGGCATCTCCACCAGGTGTGCCGCGGCACGTCTCAAGAGCATTTCTCCGCAGCATCTCTATTTTTGATGCTAGACTAATTTACATTGTAGCGCGCATTGAGAGCCCGGTCTTCTGTTGATTTCTGCTGTTTTGTTGAAAATTGCTACTGCCGTATCTATGTATGTAACCCTAACCTTAAACAAATCGGCTCTGTGCATGCGCTAAACCTCAAAGTAGCAGTTCTCAACAAGTAGCAAAATGCCAGCTTTTGTGTGCTATGACTAATGGTGCATCAAGTTGTACATGAATGTCGGAAATTCTGAGCTGCGAGTCAGAATTGAAATCCTCCCCCTGCGGCATCTCCGTGAATGCCGTGACCGCCACCAAAGAGCAGGGTCTCATGTACTGCTGTCTGGGTATAGGAACAGTTTTAGCAAATATGATGAAAAAACACAAGTTCACTTTCTACCAAATTTTCCTTTCTTACAACCACATCTGCGTCCCACTGCGTACTACATCAGGCCTACTTTCTCCCACTTCTACCGCTCTCATTACTCTATCTGGCCCTTTGACTACCAAATCTGCCACTTATTCCTCTGGCCCTTCTGCTATCCCTCAAACTCCGACTCCAACATTCAGTGTTTCTCAGTCAAACTCCATTAGTCCTCCAACTTCTACAGATCATCTCAACCCATAGTTCACCCTTCTTCATAAACCTCATTCTCCAACCTCAGTGGGTTGAGGTTGGAGAATGAGGTTGTAAGACTATTCTGACAACTCGCCATCACTAGAATGTCCTTGCCGACAACCAATCATTAGCAGAATAACAATCAGCAGTTTTTTGTGCTCAAGTATTCCTCCCTGGTACTACATCAAGCAGTGGCGGTACACATCTATGCCAATAGATATGCCAAAAAATGTGAAAATATGGGTTTGTATCCAAAAAAATGAATGTCACATTTTTTAAAACCTTTGAACAATGCTGAGCTGGTTTTATGGGAACTCGTCCTTTCTTTAGCTTAAGTGAAAAATATTATTTTTGTGTCTATTCATCATGTTTTGATTGTCATTATATCTTGAGTTTGTTTTGAATAATGTATTAATGAATTTCTTTGCCTTATACATAGACAGCATTTCAAATTGCTTCTTTTTGTATACTGCTATCAAAATAACCTACCTTGCCTACAATCAAATACAATGTTTTGTTTTTCAAATCAGTGAGAGAAACTGCATGTAAACACTGTTTAAAGCCAGTCAATTTAAGAAGACCAGTCATCAGAAAAAAGCTCCAAACAACCTCAACGTCTCATTAAGAGACATCATAGATGTTCATAAAAAGTGACAATGCATAACATCATCAGCTGTCATTCTTCTTTGATCTAATAGTGTTCACATGCAGTTTCAGCCTTTGTTTATTTGTATCATTTGGTCTTCAGATGTTAATTTGTTCAATCAAATAACAAACTGTTCAATCAATGCTATCTGCTACTGTTCATGAACATTTCATTAAAAACATCAATTTTCATGTGTGAGTGCATCTGTGAAGGGCTCGTTTTTTAAAAATATATAAGTGGACTTCAATATTTGTGCAGTTGCCATTTTACAATGTAAAATCTCAGTTATAGATCTTTTCAGGTTTCAGCTTTATTTTGTTGTGCAGATTGTGCCTTCTGATTAAGTTCTGATCAACTGTATTCCTAGAAATTGGTACTTTCAGCTGGTCAAACATTATGCATTACTGTCTTCTGCCACTGGACATTTTCATTTAAACCACCAGAGAAGATGGTTAACTCTGCAATGAAAGTCTGAGAGAAAATAAAGACCCTCTCTAGAATCTACGAGACATTAAAGATGTTCATTCACCCATTTGATTCAGTGAACTATCAGAATATTCTTCCGAAATCTGTCTCATCGTTTCACATTAATACATAAATAGCAAAATGCAACATTTGACTGAACTTCAAAACAGAAACATCACGTTACATCAGATAGTAAAAAAAGAAGGAAGTGTCCCTGAAGGTTCGTGCAGAGAGAACTTGTGATTTCTGCATTTTCCGAATCCATCCTCTGACTTACTGGTAACCAAAGCTGAGACTTCAGAAAGGGTTTGTAGAAGAGAGGGTTGTTTAAGTAACACTGATGATATGCCTAATATAAAGCCCACACAATCTGTCTGTGCAGCATGTTTCACTTGATTCTCTGAATTTGCACTGGATCTGACTTCTAAGCATATAGTTTCATTTCTCTCAATGCCACCATTTAAGTTTCCTATGTCTCCTGAGCATAACCTTTCACTTCTGATTGTATTCTGAGAAATGGTTATTTATGCACTTGCTTTAGGATTGGCTCCCAAACATCCTGAGAAAAAAAAGGCATCAAGTAGATCATCTGCATTAATATATGGTGGTTAATTGGGATAAGGAGTGTGGCCTTTATTCACAAAGTCCTTGATCTTCAGCATTTTAAGTGATCCTCCAACTTACTGGTAAACAATGTAGAGATTTTCAAATGTTCATATTTCTCTGTTTTGGTTAGAAGTCTGGCAAATTAATTTTGAGTAAGTTGTTATTTCAGCAAAACTTTCTTTTGAGGTCTTAAATGTCCGATAACAGAAAACTCTGCAGTGACTTGAAGCATGAGACACAATGTTTTTACTTATCTAATATTTGTTATCAGATCATTGATCCACAACCAGGAACCAGCTGCTACCTCTAATCTTAACCTAAACTGGGAACCCTACAACAAAGTGCTTTTGTTGCACTTGACTGTGAAAAACAAGGTTGTTTCTTTTTTTTACACACACACACACACACACACACACACACACACACACACACACAGGGACTTCAAACTTACTCAGGAGATGAGCAATTATCACAGTGAATGTCTGCATTTTCAGTGTTGTTCAAGTAACCGCATCATTACAATTTCGTCTTGAGACATGCAATTTTCTATTATGTTTTGTCATCTTGTTTGTTTTTCTCCCCTTACATCACAAAGCTGCTGAGCACTGTCAGCTTTTTCTGATTACAAAAAGGTTCATAAGGGTGAACTGATGGAAACAGTCCACCCACTTTCATTGCAGAAATATAAAAATCAGACTTCCTCTTGATCCTCAGTTGACATTTGAGTGAGAGTCTTTTGAACTGGAGGACACCAGTCCAGCTGGGTTTTCGAGAAACCTGAGGGGCGGTGAGCATTTCTTGGATTTTTTAAACTCATATATGCTGAATTATACTGTGCTTATTTTTGTATTTGTCAAGTCAAATTGGTGTGGCATTCAGATCTGATTCAGATTATCTGATATCTTGTTTGTTATTGAATTAAATTTCACTATATGCAGTCTGCATATTGTACTGTATTGTGGGGAACTATGATTTAAAAAAAATCACAAGGTAATTTAGACAAATTATGGCAAATTATAAAATAAACCCCGAAGTCTATAATTTCTTTATGTCTTTTATTTTCAAACATTGGAATGTAATTATTTGGTTTATTCATGGTTCATTTTGTTCTTCTTATTTCTGGATCTTCCAATTTGTAAGATTTTTACAAGATATTGCTGACAAGAAAAATGTGTAAAAAAAAAAAAATGTATGTATGTAGATTTTGTGCCAATAGGAAGTGGAAAATATAATGCCTTCTTTCTGTGTCTTCCTGTCGTTGCATCTTTCTGGCAGCAGGTTGCAGACTGCCCCTTTCACATTCATTCCCATACAATATAATCTGGGATTTTCACAATGGTCAAAATGCACTACTTAATACTTAAGGCACAGCATCACCTTTTCTCCACTGGAAGAGCCTTCTTTTTCACATTTTCCAGTACAGCGGCACACCAGAGAGGGCACTTCATCATGTTTTATCGACCATAAGGGAATCCTAGAGGGCACTTAACTGTGGTGATCACTCTTTCTGTTCTGACAGTATTTGACGATGGCACAACTGAAGACGTGGTGCCTCCTCCTCCTCCTCTTCCTATCCATCGTTCCCACAGGAGCTGAGGTGGTGGGGTCCATGTCAGACTGTGCAGATTTTCTTCTTGAAACTCAAGCGCCGCCAAATATCCCGGGAATCTTAAAGGAACGGAAAATCCTAAACCAGAATAGATACAAGCCCATTTGCCAGACCTGGAATGACAACAGAAGTTTTGTGACGCTCTACGACACACAGAACAAGATTCCAGTGTTTTCTGCTGGCAAATACAGAGGGGAGAGCAACATACCAAGACCCGATGAAAAGTGGAAGATAGAACCACAGGTAGGTTGTTTTTTTATTTTTTAATTGTAACTGGTCATATTTTTCTAAATAGTCATCAAGTTATATAAATATGTTTTTAAATAAACATATTTGGTGGTGATACTTAAAGGATACATCGCTGAAAAAAGAATGTCCAACTGTTATTCAGTCAGGACCACTTTAGTCAAAGATACTTTATTTACATGCAGCAAATTACATTTGGCGGTATGGCTCTGTTCTGGGACCTCCCTGCTCTTCCACGTGCCTACGTGGAAAGCCATGAGCCATCATGGAAAGGCTTAAGCAGGGAGAGCGGCAGCAACACTCTCATCGTGAACAGAACCAAGCAGCATCAATGACAACAGAAATGACATTGATGAAGTCAGACACAGAATGAAATGGAGGAGCTGGGGTGGAGGTGGGTTGCAAAACTGAACTAACGCTATGCTCAATATCTGGTTATGCTGCTGATCAACAACTGCCCACAGAGCCTAAGTACTAAACAAGTGAACTCGACTGACGAGTACGAGTTGGCCTGATGCTGTTTTAAAGATGCATTGACTGGGTGTGGCTCAAAGCTAATGCGATCACAATGATTGCATTGGTGCCAGTTAGGCCTGGGCAATTAATTGAAATTCGATTTCAGCTTCCCACAATTATGAAAACAAGATAATTGACAAACCTAAACCTAAACACCTCTCCGCCCGGCCTGACACCAGCCAAGAGACCGCCAATCTGGCAGTGAAGAATACACTCGCCTCCCTCCATCGGTCCAGCGAACAATTCTGTTATTCCCACATTTAGTTTGTAAAATAAACAGCCAGAGTGGGTGCTCACACCGTGCATTGTGAACTGTAGTTTCTCCAGTAAACACACTGAGCATTCACAGTCTCTCCTCCTCCCCCTTCGTTGCTGTCAAACTGGCCGGAGATCTTCATGACGGCAGCGACGGCAACGAAGGGGGAGGAGGGACTGTGAATGCTCAGTGTGTTTACTGGAGAAACTACAAACTCTCCAGGCACTCTATGAAAAACAATAGACCCTTCCGGCTCCTGCATCCACACGCATCCGGAGCACAGCATGGTCAGTCAGAGGTGTGGGCGGGTCTGTGCAAGCTGACAGACATGGCCTATTTGCATACAAATATTTAGATTTACATTTAGATATAGCATTTAGATTTAGATTTAACATATAGGGCTCTAGTTTCGCGGCGCAAGGTGGCGCAAGGTGGCGCAAGGTGGCAGACCCTGCGCAGTCCTAGTTTGGTGGTCTGCCACGTAGCGCACGGTCAGTTTGGCAGTTTGGTAGACCGAAGTGCACCGAGATGGGTGTGGCGGCGCAGCAGGAGGAGGTGTCACAAATTCAGCTCGGTGCAGTGCAAGTTTTGTGCCCAAAAGCTCTGCTGAAGGTGTGCCGAAAGCTCAGTAACTTGAACCTGGTCTACTCTCGGTGCAAGGCGAAATGCAGCCTGTGCACAGTGGGCACACATCACCAAGACCTCACAGGCAGCTTTCCACAGTTACAGGCACATTTTAATGCAATAAATAATCACAACAACCACTATTCAATGCAACGATCTTCATAAGCACGTACATTTATGTTTATATTGATTGTCCTGTCACAGATCAAAGGCGGTTGTCATGCGTAATTGGACACTCGACGTGACTGAATGAACACAGCTGAAACTGTGATGTAAAGTAATGAGTTCATGTCTCTCCTGGAAGAAGTTTGGAATAGTGAAATGACGAGACTTGCAGTATGCCTCGCCACAGCACATTTAAGCTGAATTTGAGCTATATAATCAAAATAAGTCAGCTAGAAAACAGTGACTGTATTTTTACATTTGGCGCCCCATAGGTCACTTTACTACTACTCTGTTTGCATCAGTAACATATCTTCCTGATTGTTACAGCTTGAGGGCATGCACGCAGGCAATAACATGAGGAGAGCAAAGAGACAGAAGATCTACAACCACCAGGCTGGGGAAAAGGATTACAGAGGCTCCGGTTTTGACAGAGGGCATTTATTTCCAAGCTCTTATGGATCGACTGAAAATGATAAAGAATCTACCTTTACTCTGACCAACATTGTGCCACAACAAGACACATTCAACCAGGGAAGCTGGGAGAGAATGGAGAGCTGCATCAAAAGTGTTATGGATGAATACTGCATCAACAATAATGGTATGGTAGAAGGCTTTTTGGTAATTGGAGCACAGCCAAGCACTGGAAACACCATCAACAACAGGGTTAATATTCCTTCAATGCTCTGGTCAGCATTCTGCTGCTACAGTAGCAGGGAGGGGAAGTGGATAGCAAGTGCACACTGGGGTAAAAATGTTCCGGAGCCTAGAAAACCTTTTAAATATATGCAGACAAAAACACTGGAAGAGCTCCATAATGAACTGAGAACATCAGACTCATTATTTGAAGTGTTCCCTGGATCACGCTGTCCTCTCCACACCACTGTCACTCACTTGTACCCAGAACTTAATCCTGTAAACAGAAAATGCCCACCAACCACTTCAACTACTTCTGCCGCTCCCACATCCACATCTACCCCTCTGACTGACACATCTGCCCCACTCTCTGCCACATCTGCTCCTGAAAGTCCCACAACTGTCCCACTTTATTCCATATATTCCCCTCTTACAACCACACCGGACACAGCTACATCTACCCCTCTTAGTACCACATCTTCTCCTCTTTCAATGACATCTGCTCCGCTGACTGACACATCTGTCCCACTTTCTTCCACATCTGCCCCATTCTCTACCACATTTGCCCCTCTGACTGACACATCTGCCTCACTCTCTACCACATCTGCCCCTCTGACTGACACATCTGTCCCTCTGACTGACACATCTGCCCCAGCCTCAACCACATCTGCCCCTCTGACTGACACATCTGTCCCTCTGACTGACACATCTGCCTCAGCCTCGACCACATCTGCCCCTCTGATTGACACATCTGCCCCACTCTCTGCCACATCTGCTCCTGAAAGTCCCACAACTGTCCCACTTTATTCCATATATTCCCCTCTTACAACCACACCGGACACAGCTACATCTACCCCTCTTAGTACCACATCTTCTCCTCTTTCAATGACATCTGCTCCGCTGACTGACACATCTGTCCCACTTTCTTCCACATCTGCCCCATTCTCTACCACATTTGCCCCTCTGACTGACACATCTGCCTCACTCTCTACCACATTTGCACCTCTGACTGACACATCTGTCCCACTTTCTTCCACATCTGTCCCACTTTCTTCCACATCTG
>JBCAUF010553677.1:0-13071 GCA_038406115.1 Haemulon aurolineatum | reverse complement strand
TCCTTTGACTTTCTCCAAGAGCAGCAGCAGGTAAGAGTTTTCATCTGCAGCTTTAAAGTTTCGCTTTATACACAATACAAGATGGAAAATATGACCATTGTACAAAAAGAATGAATGCATTGTGTTATCTGCATGAATCCAAAACCAATACAAACAATGAGAAAATGATTGATTTCATTATTTGTTTATTGATCAGACACCGGTTTGTTTTTCGTACTTTCGGTTTTAAAAAACGGCAGAACTTGATTCAGATATTCGGCTCGTTTGAGGTGAACTTTTCCTCGTCTGGAGAGCGGATGGGAGCGGATGGGAGCGGTCGGCAGCAGGGGGGCAGAGACAGAAAGTCATGTGACAGTTTGCAACAGCCTTCAGTTTTCTTTTGGTTTCATTTGAGTTTGTTTTTAAGGTGCATTATTATCATCACCCACACTCACATCCCGTTAAATCTCATTTATTCAAATGTGATCAGACTCACTGATCAGCTGTTCTCCTTAGTTTTACTTTTCAGAGACATACTTCAAATCAAATCAAACTTTATTTGTATCAAATTCATAAAACACATTTTGCCTCAGAGGGCTTTACAATCTGTACAGTGAGTGACACCCTCTGTCCTTAGACCCTCGGTTCAGTGAGGAAAAACTTGAACAACAAAAAACCTTTTAACAGGAAAAAGGTGAAGAAACGTCAGGAAGAGCCACAGAGGAGGGATCCCTCTACAGGACGGACAGACGGACAATAGATGTCACGTGTACAGAACAAATCAGCAGAAACATTTTAATGAATGATGACACGATTACAGTAACAGAAGTATAATGTATAGTGGTGGGTTGTGACAATGCTACAATAACAAGTTGGCATAAAGGGCGATAAAGCACAAAGACTTGGGGCCAATGAGACATGAATGATGTGACACAGGTGGAGAGGAAGAGGAGGAAAATCCTCCAGACTGTAATAACTAATCCTCAACAGCAGGTGGCGACACGAGGTCATAAATCTAACTGACCACTAACTGATTTCTTTCACTTTCACACAGTTTATATATGTGGAGAGCAGATAACTTGTCTTTCATAACATGGGACCTTGAAACCTTTAACTGTTGTTTTTATGTAGTTTTCTAATTATTCTTAATTCATGTCATTGTGTCTGGTTGAGTTAATTTTCACTCAGCATGACGGTCTATAAATGGACTTTAAACTGAACCTTGTCAATGTTTTGCTCTGCAGCCATGGGAGGAGAAGAATCCAAACCTGAGCCTCCTCGTGCTCGTACCCCTCCACCCTCTCCATGTAAGATTATGTTTTAAAATCATGTTTATCATTTATAAAAAGTGAAGCAATTGTTGTGTGATTTTTGTCTATCTGACCATGGATCATATTTGTCAGGTTTCAGCAAACCATGGAGGAACATAACCTGGTGGTGAGTGTGTCTGCATCCTCAGAGTGAACTTCAGTACTGATGAGTAAAACTAGCAGACATCATGGGCCCTAAAATGATCTATTGCTCATATCGTAAAGTGCATGGTGCACTTACACTGACGCATATCCAACTCTACTTTAGATAGTTTTATGGATCATAATCTGGGTGCAGCTGACCACACCTCATTTAAGAGATGAATACAAGCTACTTACACAACGTGGGCGCTCGACGTTCAAATTACGACAACATTAGTTGGAAAGTTGTTTCGGAGGCAAAAAATTCAACATATGTTTTTATCTTTCTATCACTGATATTCTGCTTATTTAGAGTCGGGTCACCATGGTGACAGGTTTGTGGGTTTTTTTCAGTAAAAACACAAGTTTGTTCACAAATGCTGCACTCAAAAATTATGTTAGAGAACAAATGATTTATTTGTGGTTTCTCCTGTCTCACAGTTACATCCTGAGTCATTAGGGCCCGAGCCGAGAGTCAACGACTCACGAGGGACCTATTGAAATTCGAATTGCGCGGGGACGCGAGGGCCCGTTCATGACTGCGCGCAGTCCTAGTTGACATTTGTTTTCTGTGTTGTTGATAAATCTTCATATGATGCATGTCTCCTTTAGCAACAATCAGAGTGTTCTGCAGTCTGTGCTGAGCTATGAACCTCAGACTGAAGGCAGGCAGATCAGGATTCTTCTTCATGGGCCGGTTGGAGCTGGAAAGTCCAGTTTGATCAACTCTGTCAGCAGTGTCATCAAAGGCAGAATGAACAGACTGGCTTTGGCAGATGCCCATGGTGCTAAGTCGTTCACCAAAGAGGTATGAAGAACTTTTGATTGTGTTTGTTTATCGTTTATTGTTTTATTTGTCAGGGACAGTGCAACACTAATCAACAGAATTTTTTAAAACACGTTAAGTGAGCCAGTGTTAGCCAAAAGCCTAGTTTTCAACAGATGTCCTTGGCCAGGTGTTACTGGCAACTTAAGAACCAAAAAAAACAACTAAGCAATCCATTAAAATGCAGCTGAAAGAACAACAATGAAGTAAAATATACTACCACTTAGGGTAGAACACATACACATATTGATTGTCCATGAATACATACATAATAAATACACATTTGGACGACGATAACATGATGCGTGTTCATTTGAACAGTAGTTACATCAGTGCTCACATCTTTGGGTGTCTACAAGCCAGTTCTTAACATTTTCTTTGGAATGAGTGATATGATGAAGATTCTCTGATTGATCGTGGCAGTGTTCCTTTGATATGATGCTTTGAATGAGAATACAGCCTGGCTGAATGTGGTGTTCTTTAACATGTTGATGAAGATCCATCCAAAAGTTATTATGGCATATTCATCTGCCCTCAATAAAGTGAGTTATTATTGAGTTTCAGTCTAAAACGAAAGTTACGTATGTAACTACGGTTCTATGAATCCTGGATGACCGCCAGAGGGGGTGCTTTAAGCACTGAATGTCTCCATCTCGCGCATGCGCAGGTCGAGTACCTATACCTACAAAGTCACCTGTGACCCCCTGATGACCCCAGCTAGTCTATATCCCCCGGTGACATCAGAGGCTCGTTTCCTGTTGGGGCACACCTTGCAGGGCTGCCCATGATGTTGAGACAGCCCTTGTAGAGTGGCATCTCACTCTGAACTGTAGGGGGCAACCACCTGTCTCGTAAGCATGAGTGATGACGTCCACGATCCAATGAGACAGACGTTGTTTGGAGAGAGCACACCCCTTCCTTGGCCCATCACAACATACAAAAACACACACACACACACAAGAGGCTACAACAAGTGAGCCTCGTTAGGAGTATGGCAGACCTCACTGCAAAGACAAATGCCACAGCCCCGGTGTCAGAATTTCTCGGCTACATTAGAGTTCTCAACGGGTCAGACCGGCCCGACAAACCCAACGGGATCCGCGGGTTCGGTCCGAAAAACTATGCAAGTGACTTGGGTCGGACCTCGGGCTGCGTCTATTTTTGTGTGTGTGTGCTTCTTAATAATAACCGGTCCGGCAAAAAAAGTCTGGCTGGCCGTGTGAACGTTCAAAAGGTTAAGACTTAAAGAGACTTGAACTGGTTTCTCAGGCCAGCTGGTCCATTAGACATGAATAAATAACTTCCCAACAGCAGCCATGTCAGCTGACGTTTGATGTGATTGACACGCGCGTGAAGAGTTATAAGTTTCTTCAGAGTCCTATGGGCGTTGCCATGACAGCGGTGTAAACACAGCTGATCCAGAGCCAGCTAATCAAAACAAAAACACAAATGAGCCGAACACAGCACTGCTGTTGCCTTCAAAAATATAAACTTATCCATGCTATCCGTAGCTAAAAGCCGGTGTTTACTGTGACGGTGACAGCTGCTGAAACCATGTGCAGTTTTGTTTGTTGAGTCATTTTTTAAGTCATTTTATTTTATTGTTTTTGGTTATGAATTGTGAAGTTGCTAACAGACTGAGAGTGTTTTATTTGTTTAGGATATTTAAAAGTTCTGGTTCTGGACATCCCAATGTCAAATAAAGGTTTAATTATTGCATTAGAAAGGGTGTACTTGCATAACTATGATATATTAACATTACATAAGTGCAAATTTTGGTCACAACAATGTCGACAATAATATCATTTATCGTCAATAATATGTGGGACAATATATCGTCCAGCAAAATTTCTTATCATCCCAGGCCTACTCTTGACCCTCTTGAGGGCTAAACTGTGCCAGGTGGATCGGTTGGTTAAGGTTCGATGATGACAGAACCTTGGGCAGAAATGCTGTATTGGGCCACATAGTCACTCCTGAACCATCGGAGTTCCACCTCAGACATGAATCACTCACAGACAGGGCATGTAACTCCCCAACACGCTTCGCTGAAGTGATGACAAAGAGAAAAGCAGTCTTTGTGGACATCCACTTCAATTCCGCCCCTGCCAGGGGCTCAAAGGGAGGTAAACACAGAGCGTCCAACACTGTAGGCAAATCCCATGCTGGAGCTCTTGGTGCTCGCGGAGGGCGTAGCCTTAAAGCTCCCTTTAGGAAGAGGGACACGAGTTTATGGCAACCCACGGTGTTGTTATCAATTCGAACATGTCGGGAGGAGATGGCTGCCACATATACTCTAAGGGTAGCGGGTGACCGGCCATCCTCCAGGAGTGACTGTAGGAACTCCAGAACCAGAGGAATTGAGCAGCATACTGGGTCCTCACCCCGAACCGCACACCATGCAGAGAACAGCTGCCACCTGTTCTCATACTGGGTGCGTGTAGATGGCGCCCTGGCATTCAGTACTGTACCACGGACAGTGTCTGCGCAGTTGGTAAGGAGTGGGGCAGGCCCTGCAATGGCCAAACCCACACCTGCAGGCGGTGAGGGTCCGGATGCCCCCTAACTGCGACAGGAGATCTTTCCTGTCGGGGAGGCGCCATGGTGAGCCGCGGCAGATCCTGTGCAGCAGAGGGACCACCTCCTTGCTGGCCTGAAAGGGGCTACCAGTAGCAACTTGTGGCCCTGCTGGAGGACCCTCTGCAGTACCGGAAGAATCAGAGGGATCGGCGGAAATGCATTAAGAAGACCCTCTGGCCAGTCGTAGGCGAGAGCATCCTGGCCCAAAGGGCTGGCCTTCTCTGTCCAAGAGAACCAGAGGGGGTAATAGGTCGACTCCTGTATGGCAAACAGATCTACCTCTGCCTTGCCAAAGATGTCCCAGATGTTGAGCACCACCTCTGGGTGAAGCCGCCACTCCACGGGCAGAGGCTTGTAACGGGAGAGGAAGTCTGCAGCCCGATTCAGCTCCCCGGGTAAATACATTGCCCTCAGACTGGCTAAGCATGGGGCTGCCCATGTCAGGAGGTCCCGGGACACAGTCAGGAACCGTGCAGACCTGGTGCTCCCCTGGTGGTTTATTTGGGAGACGGTTGAGACATTGTCTGACCGTACAAGCACATGTCTGCCTTTCAGGAATGGGATAAAGCACCTGAGTGCCATGTGCACAGCCCGTAACTCCTGCACATTGATGTGCTGTGTGGAGTCTTGAGCAGACCATAATCCTTGAACTGTCCGGTTCTGCCACACTGCACCCTATCCTGAAAGGGAGGCATCTGCTGTGATGATCTCTCTGCAGGATGGAATGGAGCCCATGGACATGCCCTGGAGCAGATATGACCTCTCTGACCTTTTTGCCGGGTCGCGTATGATGGTCATCTTGAACCGGCCAAAGACTCGGGGCCGGCGTCGGAACTGAAGATTGTACCCCTGAGTGAGAGTGGAAATCACCCAAGGGTCCGTGGTGGGAGCAGCCCAGTAGCTGAGCTGCTGCTCGGAAAAACAGCCAACAGCCGGCTTCAAGGCCTCAGCGCCTGGCTCCTCGGCCTCTAGAGGCCCTAGGGGGACGACGGGCAGCATGCGAGGCCTGCGGTTGTCTGAAGGGCAGTTGTTCAGGGGCCCGAAAGTCCGGGGCCCGAAAGTCTTGGGCCAGCCATTCAGCAGGCTGTTGAGGGTACATCTGCAGATGAGAGCGGTGCTGCCCTGTAGCTGAGGCACCCCTAGGCCTGCTGGGGGGAGGCACAGTCCTGTGAAGCCCGGAGAGCTGCTGTCTAGTCTCTGGACCGTGCGTTCAAGTGCCTCTAAAGCAGCTGACCCAAACAGCTCACCAGGTTCCACCGGAACACTGCGGAGAGTCCTCCGACATGCTTCGGTGAGGGGCGACTGAGCAAGCCAAACCTGGCATCGAGCCTGGACGAGAGTTGACATCAACCTCCCCAGCTCTCTTGACATGAGTGCAAAAGCCTGCAGAGACGTGTCGCTAGAATTGTGGACAGAAGGACCCACCGTAGCCTCCTGCAGAGATGCTGAGAGAGCAAGCAATAGGTGTGATAGTGAGTTGCCTGTGGGCCGTCATAGGCCTATGAGAGGAAGTCATCTGTTATCCGACACTGGGGGTGAGGACACCTTGCGTCTGGCCTCAGAGCCTCATCCTTCAAAATAAGAAAACGTGCACAACCAAGTTGCCACAAAAGCACACAAACTAAGGTAGACTGAGCGAAAAAACGCCAGTAATAAACGCAGAAACACGGCAAAATTCGTAACCAGTAAAATGAAATTGATACACACCTCCGCGCTGGAGTGGGAAATCAAAGCGGGTACAACCAACGCTGGGTACCGGTCCTTCAGTTAGCTCAGCGCGTCACAAGGCTAACGGCTAACATGGGAAGACAATGAACTTAAACGATGTCGGGAGAGACAGCGGGTACACTGCTTTACGTAATAGAGCAAGCAACCTTGCAATAAAGAAAACTTATCACCACTAAGCTTGGTACATTACCAGCCGTAGAGACCAATGCTTGGTGATTGTCTGAGAAGAGTGTCTGCAGCAGCTGACAGTTTCTCAACCGGCGACCTAAATCGTCGCAGCCTTTGGAGGACAAGCAGCTCGCAGCTCCGACAGCTGTCTCAAGGCTACCCACGACGAATTGCAGTTGAATATTGTCGATACTTTAGCTTTAGCTAGAGTTCAGTGACGTACAGTCTACCTGCACAGAGAGAAGATGAACAGGAAACGAGCCTCTGATGTCACCGGGGGATATAGACTAGTCGGGGTCATCAGGGGGTCACAGGTGACTTTGTTGGTATAGGTACTTGACCTGCGCCTGCACGAGATGGAGACATTCAGTGTTCAAAGCACCGCCTCTGGCTGTCAGGAAGAATGAAATAAAAACATAATTCCACAATGGAAGCTATTGTGTAAAATAACTGATCTCTCGACATAATATTAGCAACAGATCACATATTAAACAGTGATCAAAGTGCTACATGATAACATGTAGCTTTTACTGATTAAATAACTTAACGACGGTAAGAACACAAAACAAAAAGTTCCAATATCCATCCATAATCATAATCAAGCAGCCTTGCACTGAACTTATAGATTATGCCTTTCTCAAGCGCAACAAGTGAGGAAATCAGCAGACACACCGCAGGAATGACATGTTAGGAGAACTCGGCTGTACTCTCACTCATGATACGAACTCACTTCCTGTTACCACTATTGATTGTCAACAAGCTCAAAATCAATAGACGACTCTTAAAGGCACATTTAACAGATGAACCGAGACAGAAATAGCTGAATTTGTCACATAATACACCTCAAGTGCATAATGTATTGGCAAAACAAAACTGAGGGACAGAATACATATAAACACTATTTACTGAACATTTGAACACGGCCTGCATGATAATTATAACTCATAATGAGTATATAGAGTAACTGAACTGAATTCATGAATCCAAAACAGTGAAGAAAGAAAATAAATCCTATCATCTGGGTGTGTATTTCTGCTCTACAGTGATCCTAATAATGGTGCTTTTCTCCATCTGTGCTTCACAGTACAAAACCTACAAGATCCAAAAAGGAGGCCCCGGGTCCTTTTACCCGTTTGTCTTCAATGACATCATGGGTCTGGAGAAAGATGGGATCCCTGTGGACGACGTGAAACTGGCTTTGAAGGGACATGTGAAGGACGGTTACACGGTACAGCTGCTACAAACTCTACATTATTTATTTATACATGTAGTAACTGTCCATTCAGTGGATTCACATTTGTTTTCCAGTTCAATCCTGAATGTCGGCTGTCAGAGAATAGTCCATTCTACAACCACTCTCCGACTGAAAATGACAAAGTGCAGGTTCTAGTCTGTGTTGTTCCTGCCAACACAGCGTCTGCAATGAGCGACATCGTTGTGCAGAAGATTCGGGAAATCAGGTTGGAAGCCAGTGACCTGGGTGAGAGCAGAAATCTGTTTCTTCTTCTCTACATTGGATTTTTAATCGTTAACACTGCACAAAAACTGATCCTAATGTGGTATTCTATTCAAAATCTTGTGAATGTCAAACAGTCAGCTCCTGTAGCTGTTTGTAGTTTAAGTCAGTCATGGGTCATTTTGTGTTTTCCTGGCAGGGATTCCTCAAGTGGCCATTCTTACCAAGATTGATGAAGTCTGTCCTGAAGTCAAAGATGATGTAAAAAATGTCTACAAGGCCAAGAAGCTGAAGAGGGAGGTATGTTTAATTCGTAATATTATGATCCAAATCATCATGTAAATGCTTTTCTTCAAGGGGGCAGCTTTATAATTAACTCTCTTTAAGTTGCTCTGTCACTCTGTTTTCATTGCATTCATTGCATCTTCAGCAGTCAGTCCGCCTTACTGTAAAATAATATTATAGATAGATAGATAGATAGATAGATAGATAGATAGATAGATAGATAGATAGATAGATAACATATGGAATTGAAATCATAAAGAATACAGTTTTTAAGATGATTGTTCAACATTCACAAATTTCTGGAGTCTGAAGTCTTCAGCAAGTGTGACCGTAGGATGGTGGGACCAAACAGCCAATTGATGATTTGTGAGCCAACTCTCTATTAATTGAACCAAATGTGTAACTCCTTTTGCATCATGTTTCCTGCTTTGGTTTCTCCCATTAGATTATGTTGCAGTAAATTTTAAATACCAATAGAGGGTACTTGAAGAACAGAGAATGGGTCGCACAATACTGCTTGTAAATATAATATCCAAGAAGTCCAGCTAACATGTCCAGGTCGGTGGGGAAAGGGCACCAAGCAGGAAAAACACTTCGGTCGCTTAGCAACTAGCACCACGTACCCCGCGGTGGGCAGTGTGAAAGGGGCTTTAGACTCAGTTTGCCATCAGTAAATCGTCTTTGAGAGACAGAAACTGCCAATTGTCTTCACTGTCAACACTACAATTTGACAGTAAAGGCCGACCACTGCCTTCAAAATAAAATGCATGGTGGCTGACTGAGGTTAGCATCGGTCCATCTGATTGGATGGATGCAGTGAGCACAAGAGTTCGAGCTGTGATTTCTGAGCAGAGATGTTGTGACTTTCTGTCTGTAGATGGAGGAGTTCAGTGCAGCAGTGGGTATTCCCATGAACTGCATCTTCCCTGTGAAGAACTACGATTCTGAAATCGACCTCGACGTCGACATTAACTCACTGATCCTGAGCGCCATGAGAAACATCATCGACTGTGGAGAAGACTTCATCAACTTCCAGTCTCAATGATGGACACAGATATGCTTAAACACAACATGAAAGGTCTGCATTACATAATGTCAATAGAAACCTGTTTCATTGCCACTGCTGTATTGTTTTGATGAAGTTCTTCTTTTTTTTAGACAAGCCAGTTTGGTATTTTGATTGTGCTTTATTTTTTTCAGAGGTTGTCTAGCCAAGCCTACTTTTGTTATATTTATTTCATTTTATGTGGCACAACCACTTTGTCCTGTCCTCCCCCACCTTCATCTTACCTTTGTTATAATTTGCAATCCGTTGTTCCGAGGCTGCTTATTGGGTTCAACAAGTGGAAGTCACATGTGACATGACCTTTTCTACCTGAGTCCCGCCTACTTGAAATCAGTGAGGAGAGCACAGAGAAAAAAGGAAATGATTAGTTTCTCCTGTGAAATAACTGAAACTGTTCTAACTTTATGTTTAACTTCATGTGAGATGTCATCATTGTCATTAGAAGTTGATGGAGATGTGAGAGCCTTGAGTTATCTGTATGAATCTCTTCATCTGACACACTTTTATAACTCTTGTTGTTTTGTTATCACATTGTTGAAACTCACTGATCTTTCTGTTGATCTCTAACAGAGAATAAAAGTTTCCAAAGACATAAAATATTTCAGGCTGCAGCCATAAAATCTTACAGTGGATAACACAGTTTTGGGTGATGTCATGTTTCATGAATAAACCTTGTATCTGCACAGTGATTGGCTGTCATGTGACTGGTCTTGTTAGTTCATATGAAATAAAATATTGCCATATTTACTTGTCCACAGCCATCCAACTCCATTTGCATGTAGCCAATAAACCTTTGATGGTTTATTCCACATATAGAACCAGTTTTACTGGGTAATCCAGAAATGACCATGAGCTTTATGTGTTTATTGAATTGAAGTGATGAAAGTGTAATTCTTTGGGCAGAGCTCAATGAGGGAGCCAGATTCCAAGTCCAAGTTCTTACAAACTTGACAAAACAAGATCATTTAGAACAAATGATTTGTTTGCTATGGAGTATGCATTCAGCAGCACCATTCTTAGAGGGGTAAAGTCCCAACTTTCAGCGTGGGGAAGGGTGTGTAGATGACAGGGGCACTCTCCACCACATCCATATAATCCACTGGTTGAAGAACAAGTACAGTACCTGCACAATGTCCTGCTTGGTGTAAATAATCGGCAATATAAATCCTCACAATGTAAATAATATGTATTTATAATATATCCAACCTCTGAACACTTTTATTGATTTCTTATACCATTCTTTAACGTATTGTTCTCTGTTTGCGCCCTTATGTTTATTATTTTATTATTTAATATCATTATTATTGTTTATTATGTTGTTGTTGTTGTCTAATTCTCATTCCAATTCTAATTTCTGAAATAATTATCAGTTGTTGGCTGAAGACAAACCATTCAAAGGTGAATTGATTCTGGCAGAGGACGGGATCTCTGCAGGGACAGACACCACCACACACTTCTATGTGTCATCAGTGATGATTGAGAGGATTATTTTAAACGCTGTTACATACATGTCTGAATCATAGGTAGAAAAAAACATGATTGTGTGATTTCACTTTTTTACTGCTATATTGATGTTAGTTTTCTTTAATAATCCCGTTCTCACTTTTGGGTCACACCTTGTGTGTTCTACCTCCTTTTTGGTTTGAACCAGATACAGAAGTGAACTGCTGGTTGAGGGTCAGCAGGTGGCGGCAAGACGCCCTAAATGGAACTGATAACTGATAAAGGTCTGTTTTACTTTCACTTTCGTTATGACGGAAGTGGGATGGACTTCTCGGAAATCACGTCCCACTGAGGCAGAGCTGAAGAGCGACACTGACGAGACTCATTCGTCCTTTGACTTTCTCCAAGAGCAGCAGCAGGTAAGAGTTTTCATTTTGCTTTATACAAAGATGGAAAATATGACCATTATATAAAAAGAATGCATTGTGTTATCTCTAGAGAGAGTTAAAGTTTGTCTGAACTTTGGTTTAGTTTTAGTCAAATCTTGTTTTTTGGGGATTATTCTTGATTCATGTCATTGTGTCTGGTTGAGTTTCATTTCACTCGGCATGACGGACCTCACAGTTCATAAAACTTTATCATTAATTGTTGAGTTTTTGAACTTTGGTCTATAAATGAACTTTGAACTGAACCTTGTCAATGTTTTACTCTGCAGCCATGGGAGGAGGAGAATCCATCCCTGCTCCTTCTCCTCCTCGTACCCCTCCACCCTCTCCATGTAAGATTATGTTTGAAAATCATGTTAATCATTCATAAAAAGTTCAGCAAATGTTGTGTGATTTTTGTCCTATATGACCATGGATCATATTTGTCAGGTTTCAGCAGACCATGGAGGAACATAACCTGGGGGTGAGTGTGTCTGCATCCTGAGAGTGAACGTCAGTACTGATGAGTAAATCCTCATTTTATCCTAATTTGTGTGCAAAATGTACTTAATGCACACACATGGAAAACAATTCTGCTCCTGAGTTACTTAATTTGCAGGAGTTCAACGATACACAAAATTAACGGTTCAGTTCGGTTCAATACGTTCGTGTTACGGTTTGATATTTTTTCGATACAAAAAAAAGAGAAATGTCCATGCCTTTTTCAACATGTAGTTTTTTGATATTATCAACATTTGTTTCAACTCAAACGTACAGTTTTTAAATTAACTGTATCTGGTGCAGCTATACCTGCCTCATTTTCTGCTGTGCATACTTAGAAGTTAGACAGTTTGGAAAGTTCACTTTCTACACAGACTAGTTCAAAGTTCAGTTCATAAATTTTAAAATGAGTTCAGTTCATAGTTCATAATTGAAATTTTTCCTGTTCCAAAAATGAACTAGTTCATATTTCTTTTTATTTCAGTATGTTGCTCTGAGGTATTATTTTTATTATTGCCACATCCCAAATAGAACCACAGACAGCAATTATTTTTATCATTTTAACACTGAAACTCGTCAGAGTTCATCTTCTTCTGATGGCTCATTCAGCGCTGTAACTTTGGTGGCTGCTGTTGCCAGATTGGGTGTTTTTTTCCTCGACATATTAAGGTCTGTTTACGGTGTGTTCTAGCGGGAGCTCTGAGGAAATCTGGCACTCTGTTGAACTGTAAGAGAGCGCCGTTCACAAACGCCAGAATGAACATGTTCACAATAACGTTCATCAATCAGAAATACAGTACGTTCAGTTCATGTACGCCCAAAATATAAACGAGCTCATTAACGATTGTTCATTGAACTCGTTTCAGGTATATTTAAGGCATTAGGAACGAGCTACCTTTGCATGTGCTCTAGGCACAGCTAAGTGGATCGGAGCTGGACAATGCAGTTAAGACTGAATAGTCGAGCGCAGATCCACTTCAGCACAGAGCGCGTCATCAGAAGTGGATAAAATTAATATGAGCATCAAAAAACTGAAGCACACCTCAAAAACGTACAGGTGCGTGGGAGAGGGCCAGTGTGGCTGACGTATCAAGACAAAAAAGATGCTCCCGCACACTGTGCAAACTTGCCAAATATTTATTGTAGAAAAAACAACGTTTCGG